>JADDOH010024692.1:0-35064 GCA_016648135.1 Agrypnia vestita | reverse complement strand
TATATATATATATATATATATAATATTTTTATTTTTCTTATTGGTAATTTGATATAATATATATTGTGCTGTATATTAATAATTTCTAAAAATAAAGAAATAAAAAATTAAAATATCTAATAACATAACCTAACGAAACCTAACCTGACCTGACCAACCTGACCTAACCTAACCTAACCTAACCTAACCTAACCTAACCTAACCTAACCTAACCTAACCTAACCTAACCTAACCTAACCTAACCGAACCGAACCGAACCGAACCGAACCGAACCGAACCGAACCGAACCGAACCGAACCGAACCGAACCGAACCGAACCGAACCGAACCGAACCGAACCGAACCGAACCCAACCGAACCCAACCGAACCGAACCGAACCGAACCGAACCGAACCGAACCGAACCGAACCGAACCGAACCGAACCGAACCGAACCGAACCGAACCGAACCGAACCGAACCGAACCGAACCGAACCGAACCGAACCGAACCGAACCGAACCGAACCGAACCGAACCTAACCGAACCGAACCGAACCGAACCGAACCGAACCGAACCGAACCGAACCGAACCGAACCGAACCGAACCGAACCGAACCGAACCGAACCGAACCGAACCGAACCGAACCGAACCGAACCGAACCGAACCGAACCGAACCGAACCGAACCGAACCTAACCGAACCTAACCGAACCGAACCGAACCGAACCGAACCGAACCGAACCGAACCGAACCGAACCGAACCGAACCGAACCGAACCGAACCGAACCGAACCGAACCGAACCGAACCGAACCGAACCGAACCGAACCGAACCGAACCGAACCGAACCGAACCGAACCCAACCGAACCGAACCCAACCGAACCCAACCCAACCGAACCCAACCCAACCGAACCCAACCCAACCGAACCCAACCCAACCGAACCCAACCCAACCCAACCCAACCTTCAGCTTTTTTCTCGGTTAGGTTAGGATAGGTTAGGTTATGTTTGAATAGGTTAGGTAAGGATATGTGTTTCTCACATACTTTAAAATTTTGACCAAACGCGATGAAATTTACCCGTCATTTTCAATGTTCGCATGCGCCTAGGTCCATTTCTGGCAATGCGACCAAATTCAATATTTTTCTCGATCCTAGTGAGAAAATTTGCGTTATGTGTTTCTCACATACTTGAAGATTTTTACCAAGCGCGATGAAATTTAACCGTCATTTTCACTGCTTGCGTGCGCCTAGGTCCATTCCTGTTAATACGATAAAATAATTCAAAATTTTTCACGGTCCTAGTGAGAGAATTTTCATGATGTGTTTCTCACATACATAAAGATTTTAACCAAACGCGATGAAATTTAGCCGTATAACAGTCAGCCGCCGATGGCGGTCTATCCGCTCTTGAGGTTGTGTAGTTCCTTCCTCAGGGCGTGGGCGAGCGCTTACAACCAACCCCGGATTCTGCTGCTGGGATACCAGGACAGGTCCTCCGCGGGTCACGACGGCTCGTAATCTCAGCAGTCTCGTTACAGGGACCGACTTGTATTTCCAACACAGAAATAGCGCAGTATATAAGAGATGAAGAGATTCCTTACTGATTACTGACTTGTATTCAAAAACCAGAATAGCGCAGTACATTGCCAAAACATATTTACTTTGAAGTATTTAACTTTCTTTGGTTGCTCTCCACTGACATTTTGTGAGCGAATGTGGCGCTATCTCATAGTACAGTTATTAATTATGCTGACTCCTTGGGGTACTCGTTAGTTGAGGTCCACCTTTCATGTGCTCATTGCTAACGCGGCTGGCGACTTCTCTCGGCACTCTTTGTCACTATTAGCTGTCAGCGGGGCCATCATGCAATTTATAAAATATAAACAATTACGTTGGCGTTACAATCTCCCCCTCTGGATCGAGAAGCGTCCCGCCGAAGATCCAGAAAAGAGTAACGCCCGATGATCTAAGCAATATTTTTCCTTGGCCGTCCTCGTTTCCGCTATGTTTGGAGTAAGAGCTGACGAATGATATACCCCCAATGGTATGCCAGGTACCTCGGGTGCTGATACGTCGTAACTCGTGGGCCTGTGACGGCTATGACGGCAAGTGCTTCCCTTTCCGTAGTGGAATAGATTTTTCCCGGAGCTGTAAGCAGTCGGCTGGCATATTCCACCGGATGTTCCTCTGGTGCCTCCCCCTAGACCAAGACGGCTCCGATGGCGTAGTTGCTCGCGTCAGTTTTTAATATAAATTATTTCATTAGTGAGAAAATTTGTGTTTTGTGTTTCTCACACACATGAAGATTTTTATCGAACGCGATGAAATTTAACCGATACTTTCACTGTTTGCATGCGCCTAGGTCCACTACTGGCAGTGCGAAAAACACATTCAACATATTTCGCGGTCTTAGTGAGAAAATTTGCATTATGTGTTTCTCACATACATGAAGATTTTGACCAAACGCGATGAAATTTAACGTCATTTTTACTGTTTGCATACGCCTATGTCCACTGCTGGCAATGCGAAAACCTTTTTTCCTTGAACCTTGAATCCTTATTCAACATTTTTCGCGGTCCTAGTGTGAAAATTTTCGTTATGTGTTTCTCACACACTTGAAGTTTTTGATCGACCGCGATGAAATTTAACCGATATTTTCACTGTTTGCATTCGCCTATGTCCACTGATGGCAATACGAAAAAAGAATTCAACATTTTTCGCGGTCCTAGTGTGAAAATTTTCATTATGAGTTTTTTACATACTTGAAGATTTTGACCAAACGCGATGAAATTACTATCCGCATCGATTCAAACTGACTGAGGATGATACCTGCCCGTGCGACGATACAAGTAAGCAAGACGTAATGCATTTTCTTCTAACATTCCCGATCTTCAGCTACCAAAAGACCCGAATGGCATACGCCGCAAATATAACTTGGACCTGGAAGATGTATCGAAAGTGATAATCCACAATGACGTTTCAACCACATTTCTTTCATACATTGAAGAAATTGTTAAACAAATTAGAGAAATTAATATAAACTCAAACGGACATTATTAATAATCAAATTATATATTATCCAGTTATTGTTATTTAATCAAACTATAAAATTATATAATTATTGTAACCAATGTTAATTATACAAACCTTGTATGTACGAGTATGAGCGTATAACTCGCTTATTATGTAATAAGCGAGTTATCAAAAATTACGAATAAAACTCAATTTTAAAAAAAAACTAACCTATCCTAACCTAACCTAACCTAACCTGACCTGACCTGACCTGACCTGACCTGACCTGACCTGACCTAACCTAATCTATCATTGAGGGATCCCATAGATGTCGTTTTATGTGAAAAATATTTTATTAAATTTCACAATACCTATTAACCTCATTTTCCTTCTGCGCTCCTGGGAACATACAAAGCAATAACTTAACATTGCTTTCGTCAGTTTACAAAAAATTATCTTCTACCTCTTTATTTAACCCGTTTATTTCTGCACTCCTGGAAGAACATGTTGTGCTTCTTATACATTTTGTGGCCTTTATGGATAAGAGTTTGAATTTTCCCAGGAGCACAGAAATCGGGAGGTTAAAATGATATTTAATATTTAATATAATATTTCACGGAGGTTAAAATGATATTTAATATTTAATATAATATTTCACATAAGGCTAAAATTAAGATGGAGTGACAACAACCTCAAAGATATCTCTGCCTTAGAGCTTCGAAACTGGAGAGAGCTGGCACTAGACCGAGTCATCTTGGTCAAGTACCAGCTCTTCAAGACCCACCAAGGGTTGTAGTGCAAAGAATGATGATGATGATGATAATATTTCACATAAAACCACATCTCCATATTTTAGCTCCATTGATTTCTGTACTCCTAGTAAAGTTTATTCCTTGGGGGGCTTTCTTTGACATGGTGAATGACATCTACCGAATTTTACTCCAATTTAATTATAAAATAAAACACCTTGCCTTACATGGGTAATAATTCAGAGAAAATTCGCTAGATATCATGATTATGTTTTTTTCACGTTAACCACATTATTCACTAAAAATCAACACCATCCCCATGTTTTTTGATAAAATCTGTAATTTGATAAATTGTTTTTAGTTTTAAGATTGTAAAAAAACAATTAAACTTTTTAATATATTTTATTTTTTAACAAAAATAATCACATTTATTGTTTTCATTCATACACAAAATATTTTAAAAACTTTTATATTTATATATTTGGAAATAAAACAAACACAAATCAGTGATATATACATATAAGAAGAGCATAAATAATCAGAACTGAACATATTAACAGGTGTGTCCTAGTATAATTCACATATAAACAAATTTGAAATACATCTACTAAATAAATAATAATTAACAGAAGAAAATAAAGTATGATAGACAAGATCAGTAACAATAGAATGGAAAAAATTATTTTTTTATATATTTTTTATATTCTTATAGTGAAGTTATGAAATAATAGAATGTAATACCGCCAGAAAATTTGTTACAATAATAAATAGTAATCTTTCAAGACACTATTCTTGAAAGACATAATAAGATACCCATGTGAGATTTCAGTTATACATTTATGTGTATGTACATTTTTTAATTTTTTTATTTTTATTATTTATTTAATATGATTTTTTTTTCACAACAATGATAACTAATAGATATTAAAACAAATTATACTATATGTTATACCTTACTAAAAAGAATCAAAGTTCTTGTGTGCCAAAGTTCAACAATAATCACTTACAAGGAAAAGATTTGTACATATCAATAAAACAAAAAATACTAATTACAAAGAATTCCTGTTAGATTTAATTAGGTAAGTAGTGTAAGATATTAGTAGTACAATCTAAGTTAACAAACAACGAGAATTATAAGTATGTATATAAAATACGAAAATTATAGTTAGGTAAAGATGTGGCATATTTATTGCATATTCTTGAAGTGAGACTTAAACTTGAGTCAAAGTTGAGTATACCTCTGTATAGAAAACAGTTTTGAAAATATGTGGTACTAAATTTAGGAGTTCTCATATTATTTTCATATCCTTTTCTATTTGTGTGGGAGACGTTTAACTTTTTTTTTTGTATTTCATCTTATCAAGTGATAGTGTCTCCCCGTTGGATGACCGAATAAAATAAAATAAAATCTGCTCGAGTGACACATTTGTAAAATAATAGTTTTCTTTTTTTTTTTAAATATTTGTCATATTGAATCAAAAACAATTGCCAATGAAGTATTAAAGTTTTGCGAAGCTGAAAAAGCAAATAATGGACCGATATTACCGTCTAACAGTTTGACAGATAGAACGGCCGCCGTTACTGCTTGGTTTCTTTAATGCTGCCCGACCAAATTTCTGTTAAAGGCTACGACACCGGTCACCGGACATTCTAAACATTATGTATTGCGTAATAAATTTACACCCTGGCAACTTCTGTTACGCGACAGGGACGCCCTCTCTCGCACGCCAATTTATAGTGGCCGCATTCTAAAAGTCAAATTACTAATAATAATCTAATCTAATTAAGCTGAATTTTTGACCACGATGATTCAAGCTTCCTGCATCTCACACGATACTTTTAGTTTTTTAAATATTTTTTACTCTTGATTTTTACTGTACACACACTTTCTTTAAAAAAATATATCTTTGGTAGTAAAATGATAAAAAAAAGCTACCTACATAAGAACAGGTATTTCTATATATCTAGCGAGGCTGGTAGTGGCCGGGAGGCTTGATACATATTATCCTATATTTACATATATCTTATTTGTGTAATGTTTCAAGCAATTAAACGTCATTTGTCGAATAATGGCTGATATATTGGTAAAGAAATGAAATGCTAATACGAGACATTCATTATCTGGTTAGTTTGAGAAAACAGCAGTGGAAAGCGTTTAGAAAGTTTTCTAACCACATCTTAATAGGCTGAGATATTCACAAAACATCTTCATGGTTTGCAATATGTAATTTAATAAATATTAATTTTTGACATGCGACACATTTACACAATAGTATAAGTAATAATATATCATAGTGAATAAAATGACTTACCACGTGTGGTACTTATGTAGATAACCAGCGTGTACCAGGCTGCTTGAATATCTCCAACTTGGTTTAAATACTAAATCCAGACTCGAGGGCAGATCCGAGCTTCCTGAGATCAAAGCTGCGCCACAGTTGCTGGGACCCGTGGCGGGCCACTGGAAGTCAAGAGATATTTTATAGACATGGTTTGAAACAAATATAGTGTATGTATATTCGTACAGACAATTAAACACATTCTTATTTTAATACTCGCTACTAAAAATTGTCTTACATTAAGTAAACAACTTAATACCTACTAACAACAAAGTGTGCGCACTGCCTCTGTTCCGCAAATTAGATGCTGGACAGCTTGAACACTTCTGGTTGGTTGCCTCGTGTTCAATGACAATGTTCTATTTTCCCAAAGCCAAACTGAAGTACCTACATCTAAAAAAATACCCAACATATTACAAGCTTAAATTAATCAAACTTCAAGAGAATTCATTCGTGAAATTGAAGACCTTTCTGAATGAAACTGACAGCTAAACCTATACTTACAATGACATCTATGGGAAAGTTTTCGAAGCTAAATTTTATTTTTATTTTAATCTGACAATTTATGAAGTTAGTTAACATGACAATAGTTAAATTACCATGTTAACATAGTTAACACGGTAAATTTCAGTACAAAATAATACTTTTAAAGCGTACCTTTAAATAATTTAAGTACCAATTGACTCTGTATTCGGGCCTTTGGCGTAAAATTCTATATACCTAATGGTACGATTTCTACTAAAATTGCAAATTGTTCTTCTACTCACATTAGACATGCCCATTACCAAACAATAATATTAGTAAAATTCTTTTAAATTCAAAATCAATAATAGGTATGTTGGAAAGAAACTGGATATATGAAATAACTTGCGGAGACTATGATAAAAATATAGAGGTTAAACCAATGATATAATAAACTGTAGATACGTTACAAGCGTGAAATCTTGGCAACTCAAAAGTAAGGTAATTACCTAACGGACCTTCTTTATGATCGGGCGCAACCACAGAACAAGGCCGCAACGCTTCGCCGAAAAGAGTCTCGGGGAAAAAGGAACAGAGTATCGTACACTATTGTAAGAATGAGAATGTTATTTTAGTCACTGTGACTTCAAATTACCTGATTTTTCTGTCTACACGCAGAGCGTTTGTGAAATAAGTGTGCCGTGATTTGTTGTCTCTTTCAATGCAATATTAATTTGCTACATAGCTATTAGGTATTGGAATAACGTGTCTATATTATAATACGTCAATGCTTGTAGGTATTTTCTTTGATTTTGAAACAATTCACAATATTTTTGAGAAGTTTTATCACAAATTAACCTCAAACTTGAGCATCGAAAACTATTCGCCACGCGGTTGTCATATTCTGATATGTGCACACCAAATCTGACATATGCAAAAAAATGCGCAACAAAACTTGTTAACTGCATATCAAGCTCATGACAGTTTTGTCAGATATAATAAAAGCACATAAAATAGCTTGTTGGTCTTATGGTTAGGACTCTCGCCTCGTGATCCGAAGGTTGCGGGTTCGGACCTCACTCCAGACCAGCAAGATAGTCCTATTTTCAAAGCACAAGCGTTTAGCTTAGTTTGAAAATAGTAAGAATATTGATGCGACACGTAATCCGTGTTTGTATTTCTATTTAAATAAAAAAACATAAAATATATCGCAAATTATGTTCTAATAGAAATTTTCAAATGAAAGTTTTTGCTAACGATGCGACTATAAAAATTAATACCGTCTAATGATAAAAAAAAATATTTAAAAAATTCGCATATAAACTTTATATACAAGCGCACCGACGATATTTTCTTCACAAGTCAAACAAGACAATTGAAGCTGTTGAAAAATATATATATTTTGGATATAAGATCAAATTGTGGAAGGAAAACCAGAAAACAGAAATACTCGGAAGAATTATTAGGTATAGTAGAATTTGCATCTGATTTCACAAACGGAGTAGCTTGATAGTTTGTGGTAAGGACTCTCGCCTCGTGATCCAAAAGTCGCGGGTTGGAACCTCACTCCAGACCAGCAAATTAGTTCTTTTTTCATGACACAAGCTTTTAGCTTAATTTGAAAATAGTAAGAATATTGATGCAATACATATTCCGTGTTCGCATTTCTATTTAAAAAAAATGTACTAGGTTGGGCGGCCTTCGGCAAATTTAATCACGGGCCCGACTTCAGAGTCAATACTTGGATGGTTTTAACGTTAATGTACGCCTTAAGCGTAATTTTTAGTAGGTACAAAATAACACTTTTAATAAGTAGTACCTTAACCTTTAAATCGTCTAAGTATTGACTCTGAATTCGGGCCGTATTCTTAAAATTCAAATTCAAATTCAAATGTTTATTCAATGTTCAATGTTACAAATGTTTACAGTGTTTACAAAATTAAATTAACCTTTTTTCATTGTTGCTGAGTATCTTGGCAGCAAGTAAACACTAAATTGATTTGACGCCCTGCCTGCTACACTAGTAATTTACTGTACTATAGCAAACAGTACTCTTCCAGTAGTATAATGTTCAAGAATATTTATTATTTATATAACATTTATGAATCTTATTGCCAATTAAAGTAATAGTAATAATTAAATGTTTACAATTTAATAAGGGTTTTAATTAATTATATTATAGACAAAGGAAAAAAATGATCTGAATAGGATATTAATAAAATAAAATAAAATAAAATAAAATAAAACAATTAAAAGTATTTAAAAAGATGACTGTAAATGTTCTTATAGGATTAGTATATTTTAAA
Organism: Agrypnia vestita; assembly: GCA_016648135.1. Taxonomy (NCBI): domain Eukaryota; kingdom Metazoa; phylum Arthropoda; class Insecta; order Trichoptera; family Phryganeidae; genus Agrypnia; species Agrypnia vestita. The sequence continues at coordinate 26,220 of JADDOH010024692.1, read as the reverse complement.
TTTAGTTTATATCATGACTTTTAAATATAAAGATATTTCCATGAATACGGTATACCCCACGGCATGCTTTGTAGGGGTTGCGGGCAGGTAAGTAATAACCGACATTTCTCGTTATCGAAGAAAGAAAACTTGCATCTGATTTCATATACTAGAAGCGATAAAATTCTATGTTTGTTTTAGGAATGTACATGCGGCATGCTGTTTTGGCGGTTGGGGACAACAATAATCCGACATTTTTTGATCTGGAAGGGAAAAAAGTTACGTCATGTGTTTGTCGCATATTTAATGATTTTGAGCAAACTTGCTAAATTTCAACGGAATAATTCGACATTTTTCATTCTCGAAGGGAGAAAATTTGCGTCGTCTGTTTTTCACATACTTGCAGATTCAGAACAAACGCGATTAATTTCAATGGGTATTTACGGTACGTGCATGCAGTGCACTGTAGGTACTTACTGCTGCCTATTATCGAAATGCCTATTATACAAAAATCTGCAATTTTTCGTTCTCGAAGAGAGAAAAATTTTGTCATCTATTTTTCACATAATTGAAATTTCTGAACAAACGTGATAAATTTCAACGGTTATTTTTGGTATATGCATGCGGCACGCTGTGAAGGTGGTAGCAGGTAACAATAATCCGACATTTTTCGTTCTAGAAGGGAGAGAACTTGTTTCATGTGATACTTGAAGATTCTGAACATACTTGATAAATTTCAACGGATATGTACTGTTGCCGTAGCAATAGAGAAATTAGACATTTTTCGTTTTCGAATGGAGAAAAATTGCATCATCTATTTTTCACATAATTGAAGTTACTGAACAAGCGCAATAAATGTTAACATTTCATTTCACGATGTGATGCAACACACTGTACATTTGCCGAGTGATATAAAAATTTAATCTTGCATCACGTGTTTTATACTTGAAGGTTCTGAACAAACGTGATAAATTTTACCGGTTATTTTCGGTGTTTGCATGCGTCACGCTGCCTATGCAGATGGTAGCGGGTAACAATAATCCTACAATTTTCGTTCTCGAAAGGGAGAAAATTTGCGTCATCTGAACAAACGCGACAAATTTCAACGGATTTTTTGAAAATTTGCAAGCGAGTCTGTCTTCGTGTGTCTGCTGTGGTGTTTGTCTGTGTGCGTGTGTGTGTATCTCCAGTCAAGTTCGTGTCCAGTGACTTTGGGTTGTTGATAGCGTTAACTTTGTGGTTGGACATAAGCATTCATTTTTATTGATTGAAAATTTTATTTAAACCACTTGAAGTAACTTAACGTCTACTGATTTCGATATCAATGTATCTTCGTCAGGACGGAAGCATATTAATTACCATTACTTATTTTGGTAAACAGGTTAATTTTTAAACGGGAGTATGGCTACAATTACGATGGAGGTATTCGACAAGTAGCAACTGAAATGGGGAATATAACAAGTAATGGGCCATTCATAAAATTTAACTGGTTTTAAAGTATATTGGCTTTAGCTTGTAATAGGCTATACATTGAAAAAATAAAACGGTATTGAGATTTTCCATATAAATAATAGAAGACTCAGAAATAACAAGTAATAGATAAAAGCAAAGCGAGCACCTACCTACCTACTTGTGAAATATTCAGGACGATTCAGGAAATATTCAAACAAAATAAAGATATACCAATTTTGTAATCCGCACTACTTATCACTCCTGAATATTTCACAAATACGTAGGTAGGTACTCGCTTTACTATATATATACTTATACTATACTCGTATTTATCTATTTAATTGCAGCACCGTTCTTAACGGTGCTCCGATTAAATTCGTGTCCATTGTTTTACGTAAATTAATAAAATTTCAATTAATTCAAGTGCTTTATTTGTTTCCTATAGCCATGATCCTGTGATATAAATGTACTGTTGAGATTCTAAATAAAATGAAAAAATATATGATATGTTTCCATGTGCGTAGTGCTATTTGAACAAAGGTTCATATCGCAAACTGTACACCGAATCTCACGTACTCACTGACTTTATATCGCAAAAGCAGACAATACTTTTTCTGTTCACGGCAATCATAGCGATATCGCGTAGTTTGCGAATAAATGTGTTTAAAACTACGATATTCACGTGAAACTTCGACAAAAGTATATTTTTGAGAGGCGAACGTTGGAGGCGGCAAAAAACGTCAAGGGCGCCTAAAAAACCTATCAAAAAAGATATCGCAGGGTGACTTTAGCCTTAGGAAGAATTTGAAAGCCTTATGTCGGCGCCCATTAAGGGAACAAATTGCTCCAAGATTGCTTTTTGCCCTCAGGTGCTACTAATGTCTATCGATATGTTTTTCTTTGTGTCAAATGGCTAAATATACTGTAAGGGATAAAAAAGGGGATGAGCCTTTTGCAGTATATATATTTTATTTCTAAATATCAAAACATTAAAAAAAATGAATTTTTTTTTTCGTAATATTGTTGCATGGTTTTACTTTATTATATTTCTAGCGTTTTACTTATCCTAAGACGTGACTGAGAATTTATCTGCTATAATATTTTTTTGGAAAAGCGTTTCAACTTCAAACCTCTTCTCACCAAGTTCTTTAATACCAATCCAGGCTATTTCATCTACTCAAATCACTATACAGACGTCATCTAGAAACGGTCATCGAAATACTCGTATGTTATTCAAAACTCATATATACGTTAAGCATAGACAAAACAATAAATAATCAGTATTGATCTGAGGACCACTATTTGTTAGATGATACATGACGTTGACCTTGGAACACGCGCAATCTACACTCGCGAGGCGATATCGTGTCTCGTGTAACTTGTTGATCCACAACACATTTTTTATTGTATTTAATTAATTTTGATCTGAATGTTTAGATCAAAACTAATGTTATTTGTAACTTATTTTTAGTATTGTGTGATAACGTGTTCTTCATAATGTAGGTAGATAAAATATTTATGTCACACTAGTTGTATAAAATTTTATAGAAAGAATCTTGAGATTTTAAATTTTCACCAAACCACGCAAATATGACATTTTGTCAACATTGAGAAGATAAAGAACAGAAGACTAAAACGATAGATGGACAGCTGGTCATACATATCCTAGCAGGAGCAGAGAAACAGCAGGACATAGTCCTAACACAACCAGAAAAAGGAAAAGAAGATAAAGACAATTGCTGAAGAAGCAAACGCCTTACCGAAATATTTCAGTGCAGAAATACTTATATTATTGGAAAAATCACAATTGGCATAAGTGAATTATCTGATGGGACTGCTTTGTATGGGATAAAATTATTATCGGTGAATTAATAAAGATTTTTTGAGAAAAAAATTATTATTTTTATTATTTTAATATTGTCACAAGAGTCTAATTGCGCTTTGTCAAAGTCTTTGGAACGGTTTACATGGATGTTGAATCAATTAGGCTATCCTCATAATCACTAGAAATAGGGAAAAACTACTAGAAATATGGAGAAACTAGTAGAACGTTCTCGAGGCATCGCGAAGTCAACGTGATGTGCAAAAGGCGAGCGCGCGCTCGGAGAGTTTTGTTGTGACAGTTCGGCGACACCATAGAAATCAGCGGCGATTATGGTTGCGACCAGCGACAATAAATTAAGAGAGCACCTAACAGAAATTTGGAAATAAGTGCAAATATCCTGGAAAGAAAAAGTGTTCCATAGGCGAGTGATTAAATATTGTGAATGTGCTCCGAATAATTTCGTGTCCAGTAAAATAATTGAATTAATACATCGATATTAATATCCAGTATTTAATTTGTCTCCCGCAGTCAAGATCCCGTGAGAATATCATTTTTCGAGAATTTCATATCCCTCGCGTTCCGATTAATCATGGTCTGTGATGATTCGACCGTTTGGTGCAAAATGTGCAAATTGATTTTTTTTTTATGAAACTCTAATTTTTTATAAAAATCCAACATCTGCTTATGGTACTTGAAGTATATTTTTGGTTTTAGTACTAAATAAGAAACAATAACATTAATCTTCCGCTTGTTTACTTCGAGAAAAGAAAACACTTGCGTTTTACGGACCGAACATAAAGTTTCTTTAGACATCCATTGTTTTTTTACCATTATTTTATGTTCAGTTTAAGGGCTGTAGGCGAGATGATACAATAACACCGCGCCGAACAAGTTTGGTAACTTGTGAGTATTTGAATATATATCGTGGATGATTTGTGATCTGGGTTCCGCCTGACAGGTATATCAAGATGACATTTTCGAATCCGAGCGAAGATATTTATTCTTCAAGGGGGTGAATTTCCAAAAAAATGGAGCGAATTTTCATGAAAGTATTTTTTTTGTGCACCTATTTTTAAGCGAATACATAGGTGTATTTACAACGTATACATTTTTAATGTACTTATTGAAATTCAAGAGAACGTGTTCAAATAAAATTATCAATGAAATTGGCGTTAACATTGTAAGGCTTACTAAAATTGGTCATTAATATAAATGGAACATAAATGTATATTTTCGGTACTTGAGTTGTACATATATTTAATTAAATTTATTGTTAATTTGAGTAAAATCGGTAAGCGAAGATATATTGTTCTAAAGAGTTAATTTATTTTTATAAATTTCATAATTTTCTGAATCATAATTTAGTTGACTTAGAGAATATGGTTATTGTTTAGAATCCACTATTGGACACAACGGATTAACCTGAATTCTTTACCGCAGACTTCGGTCTAGTCAAGGAAGTAAATTTCTTTTACATAAAACTAAAAAAATAATTATAAAATTCACTCAAAATTTTTATTTTTTTAAGTTAAAGTTTTTATTATTTTATTTGACTTGTATTAAAGGGAATGAATTTTTGATATTCAATATAAGTTGATAGTACAACGTTTAAAAAAAAATAAGTCAGAAATATTGAAAAAAATGCAAACTTTGATATCGCATATCTACATAACTATTGATATTTGGCCATTGTTGCTTTAACATTTTAGACTTGTAATATAGTCAAAAATCTACCTGACAAGTTTCTGCTGCTATTTCAAAAATGATTCGCTGAAAAAACTAGTTTTCTAATAACATTCGATGTTATTAGAAAACTAGTTGAGAGCTGGCTGAAGAACTGAACTTTTCGCACAGGTCCGTGCAAAGCATTTTAAATGATAATTTGTAAATGAAACGAGTGGGTGCTGCATCACGAGATGACGTCGAGCCCCATCTCGCTTCTGATCTGCGAGTTATTGGCCGAAAAAAAATTCTGTCTGTCCACATCCGCTTTATTCCTCGGATTTAGCACCACGCGACTTCTGGGTCTTCTTCTTCCTAAACATAAAAACCGTGATGAATGGATAATTTTTCGACACCATTCCCGATATTGTGAAGACCATGACAGAGCAGTTGAAGGCTTTTCCGAAAGAAGCCTTCTAGAAATGCTCCCAATGATGGAACCACCGCTGGGGTAAGTGCATCGCCTGCCAAGGAGGGTAATTTGAAGGAAATAAAATAAAATTCGTCATAAACTTATTTTATTATTTATAATTACATTATTCACCGTATTTTTTTATCACATCTCGTATATGTACATATTCATCGACTGTTTCCATTTTATTTCCATGTATTGTAATATTTCTATTTGCCGAACACAAGGATATTTGATTTTTGAATATTTTTCATGCGTATGTTTGTATACGCCAATATTATGCGTACGTTTATACGTCTTCCACTTTTATTGTAAAAATAAATGTTCCTTTCGGTGCACCATCCGTTTCCGTCCTAGATATCGGGTATCAGTGTGTACCGTTCGATCTTTAACCCTTGAATTATGAATTAAAATCGAAAATCAAAGGGATGCTATCCTACCATTTTGACCCTTTGACTGTCGATGTGTCTGTTATTGAGCTCTTTTTTAGCATTCTCATAATGTAAGCGTATATGTTAGTAAGAAATTAATATATATCAGTGAAGTGTTAACCGTGTTTGACTAAAATTTGCAGTAGTTAATAGCCGGTATGAATTTTTCAATCATTGTTTTACTAACCGCCTCAGTTAATTCGAAATGTATGTCACTCTTAATTGTCAGTTGTAATAGTTTTCAAAAACTAATACCTATAAAGATAAGTTTATTGAAAATAACATTTACGAATTTAGATCATTAACTACTCAAGTTTTTAGACTTGATCAAAATTAAAATTTACGCAGAAAAAGTTTATTTAAAATATGTTATTAAATATAGATGATAATTAAAAATACAGTATTAAGAATATTTCAGTATTAAAATTAATAGAACAATATTTATTTCAAAATGTTTAATTCGTTTGTAATAAATAACATGAATAAGTATATGTGAATAGTAGATAACACAATAAATATAAATGTCATGTATAATAAATCATAACAATAATTATTCAGATTATTTTCTTAACTTATAAACGATTTGTAGCACCTTATTTTGATATAATTTAAACAAAACTCTTAGTTTTATCACGGCTCATCACCGCGCACGCGCAGCCAGGAGCCACCAGAGAGGAGAGGAAAGCATTTTGTGGAAGAGCGATGTTATTAGAAAACGGTGGAAGGGACTCGAAGGTGATGTGAAGAAGGCTCCAGATGTCTGTTGCAGTTCTGCGAGGCTCTCTTCTAGGACAAAGGATAATTATTACAGGTTAATTTGTCGCTATATTATAAATACTAGCAGAAAACAATCGGTTTATATTAATTTCTGTGGTGGTTATGCAAATATTTTTTCTATAATTTTTTTAATTTTATTAATTATTATAGGATATAATTAATTTTTAATCAAAACTAAGAATATTAAATATTACACACGTTCGTATAAATATATATCGCAAATATTTTTATACATATATGAAATAATTTCAATGTTAAAATGTCCATTCTGGCCATAAAGTCACTTAAAAAAATTTTAAAAATAAAGAAAACACGCTGTATAAAACTACAATTTATTAAATCATCGTGTTTCGGAGCCAATGACCCCTTCTTTAGATTCAGGATACAACCCATACTAAAAATTTTAATAGGAAGCATAGAAATTAACATAAACGAAAAATAAATAAATGGCAGTCATGTGAAAAAAAATTAAAAAAGCATTTGCAAAAAGAATTCGGCTATTTATAATATTTAATTTGATTTTATAACTTTTTTGGAATTACGGAAATTTCAATTTTTCTAAACTGTAATCGTATTTAAAATTTCTATACCCCTGTTTATATCAAAAGAATGGTTTGTTTCCAAAATATGATTGGCAAATTCAGAATTGTTATTGTTTTATTTTTATCAATATAATAAATTTTATCACAAAGTTATTTTGCTGTTAAAGAAAAGTTTGTCCAATTTTCAAAACAGAAGCGCTTGACTTACTCAAAACTTTAAGAATATTGATGTGACACGTATTCCGTGTATGCATATTTAAAAAAAAAGAAACATTGATAATATTTAAAGGATGAGCTCCTCTTATCAATAATGAAAGAAAAAATATGAAGATGGCGGACAAAGGTGAAGGCAGGCATGCTTCAAATGAGAAAAATATAATTGTAAATAAAAACACTCATTTTGTTTTAGAATATTACTTTTGCATATTTCAGAAAAAATATCGTATTGCTATTCTATTGTAGTGATTAATTATGATAGATGATCTTTATTAAAAATACATATATAATATTAACACTTTTGTAATTCATACCACAATACAGAAAACCACCAATCTAGGCCACACACACATACATACACACACACACAGGGGCAAGGAATGCCACATAAGCAAATCGGGGCACGAGCAAGATAAGCGCGGACGGCAGGTCACTGCACCATTAGCATTTCGGACGATTTATACACATTCACATAGAAGACTCCTTTGTTCGCAAATTATATAAAAAGAGGCACATGCCCCAGGCATGCATGTCAGTCTTTCGTGGACCTCCGGCGGGTGACCGGAGGCTATGACCCTTAGAGTATCTATCATTGTCTCTGTAATCATACTCATGTATATTTTATACTTGTTTTATCGAGATAATAAATAATAAAATATTCTACGCTTTTGGAGCTTTTCCGTCGCATGACGGTGGTGATCTTAAAGCAACTGCTCCCAAAGCATCTCCAAACCCCAAACACTAATGACACACACAATATTTGGATTAGGTACCTACTGTAGATAAAATGTATATAAAATTATGTAGATAAAATATCTTACTACACATTCAACAACACGAATGTACACATTCTACATAAACAGATGTACATATTAAAAGAAAATATTTCAGAAATACTTCATAATTAATATACAAAATAATATCATCAATAATCAAATACAATCCTTCACTTCAGCCCTTCTCACAATGTTCCCACTCCCACCGCCTAGATACCCAATGTACTTCCACTGGAACCGCAACCCGTACACCAGACACACACTCCCAAATACTTCAGTCTACACTCACCTCAAGGAGGAAACCGATGTTTCCAAAATATGTGATAGTTCCATTCACAAATAAAAGTAGTAGAAAAAACAAAAATAAGTGTTTTCATTCATAATAATTATTAAAATGGAAGCAAACGTCTCCACATTAAATAATTTGAGAAGAATACAAACCGTTGAGGACATGGACGGTGACCGATGCTTGCAGACCATCTCTCACGGAGCAGGTGTACTTCCCAGCGTCGCTGGACGTCAGCCTGGCCACCTGCAGGGTGCTGTCCGCTCCGCCGGGGACTGCCTCTATCTTCACACTGAAATACCGCACGAGGTACAATATATGAATAATGTGTAAACGCCCTGCCACCCGAGCACCTCTGCTGTATAATGATAGCCAACATGAGCGAAAAGACTGAGAGTCTCCAGGTGCGACGAACAAGAGGTGACCTCATCGAGACATTCAAGATTCTATCAGGCTACTACAATATTCCTAAAATGACAGATATGTTTGCATTAAACACTAATGTGGGCCTTACAGGACATCACCTGAAGTTGAACAAGTCTCGGTTCTCGTGTAGCCCAAGAAAACATGCATTAAGCAATAGAGTGGTCAATATGTGGAACAGTTTGCCTGAGGGCGTTGTGTCTGCAGTCAGTGTCAACCAATTTAAGAATAGGCTGAATATTCAAATGAGAGACAGTGATATGGTTCTATCAGCTTAAGCTGCCTGCCCATTATCAATAATATTAATAATAATAATAATGATTGCCGAGCACCACTACTGTATAATGATAGCCAACATGATTGCCGAGCATCTCTGCTGTATAAAGATAGCCAACATGATTACTGAGCATCTCTGCTGTATAATGATAGCCAACATCATTGCCAACGTTCGTTGAATAGAAAGGGCACAAGAAAAAGAAGAATTTTTTCAAATTTTGAATGGAATAAATCGGAACTTTAAAGTTCAGTGCACTATTATTAACAATTTATTTAATTCAAAAGGATTAAACGAGAAAGATACTTCAACGGTTACGAGGATTAAAAGTGAATTAGTAAAAAAGTTTTTTATGTCCATCGTAACTTTTGTACAGTAAATATAAAAATATTTAGGCTCTGTGAATTTTTAAAAAAATAAAAACAAATTTATTGCCAAAAGAACTAGGCAAAAACGTAAAAGAATGCATGTTTATCTAATGTATCAACCAATATCCGAAATACATTTGTCTTTGGCTTGCTGTATTACCATGCATATATTCAATGTATCAATTCAGTACAACCACATACGAATTAGCGCACGTCCTACACAGCTCTTAGGCATGTATAGTGAAAATAGCGAACAAGAGAGAAAAAAAAAAGAATTGATAACAATTATTGATACATAATAACACGATTGCAAATTTAAGGACGATAGTTGCAGTAATTAAAATAGAAAAATTATAAATAAAGAATTGATATATTTGTTCTAGAGGTACAAAATTATTGTCAATAAAATGGATGTTGTGTAGGAGTGACTTTTAAATGATTATGGGGTATTTGCTGGGAATTGCCAAGATGAATAGGAATGAGCTAGGCTGCTTTTGGCAAACTATACATATTTTCGAGAACAAAGAGATCCCAATTAGTTAAAAAGAAAATAAGGGTAAACACAACACTATTTTATTCCACTATATATTTATTTTGAATTGTTAGAAAGTTTTCGAGATTTCTCCCATTGTCAATAATAATACGTTTACAATAGTTGTAAACGTGTTGTTATTGATAATGGGAGAAAACTCGAAAACGTTCTAACAATTCAAAATAAATATATAGTGGAATAAAACAGTGTTGTATTTCCCTCATTTTTTAAAATATTAAAAATGAATTTCCACAATGTTACAAACAAAAAACTTGAACATTTAAAAAGAAAAGCCTTTGAATCATGCATACTGCCAGTGATGACGTATGGAGTGGAGACTATGGCCCTTATAAAGAAAAGTGCAGAAAAGCTCAAATGCACACAACGATCCATAGAGAGATCCATGCTTGGAGTAAGCCTAAGAGATAGAATAAGAAATGACGAAATTAGGCGCAGAACTAGAGTAGTGGATATGATGAATCGTGTAGCGAAGCTAAAATGGCAATGGGCAGGACATGTTGTAAGGCAGGATGCTACAAGATGGCCTCCCAGAGTTCTGAAATGGAGACATTGGGAGAATAAAAGAGGCATCGGAAGACCTCAAAATAGATGGGCCGATGATGTAGCCAATGTGGGGGGAAGAAATACAATTAGCAAACAACAAGTAAGAATGGAAAGGGAAAGAAGAGGCCTATATCCAGCAGTGGAGAGAAGAAAACTGATGAAAAAGAAGAAGAAGGGGTATCTTCAACCTCAATGTTCGGGTTAGCATAATAGATATTATATTAAAAATTAGTAAAATTTTGCAGAGCCAGGGTATGATAAGACTTATATGATTCATACAAATCTTATTCTTGTAATGTATTAAGAAAATCATACCTGATTCCACCTCTCTGAGTATCGTCGTTCAGCATCCTAGACTGGTGGAGCCACTGCACAGAAGAGGTAGTTAGGTGTCTCACTCGACACCCGAGCTCCAAAGTAGAATTCCTCTCGTAATACTTGTCTACTGCTGCTTCCAATATTCCAACTTCCGGTGCTATGAATAAAATAATCATTTCATTGAATTTTACAGTAATGAAGGGGATTATTGCTTGCTCAACGTAAATTCGCGTGCGGCGACCTTGGAACGAAAACCCGCCCCGCCCGCACTCGGCGGTAACTCCTCGTCCTGTCATCCAGTTCATTCTCGTATTTGAGCGTGACCTTTCCTTTGTTTTTGTTTTCATCTTGATTTCCAACATATACTGAATTATTATATCCAAAACATCCAAAACAGTCCGGGATGGTGCAAGAACAATTGCCAATGAAGTATTAAAGTTTTGCGAAGCTGAAAAAGCAAATAATGGACCGTTATTACCGTTTGACAGGTTGACAGATAGAGCGGCCGCCATTACTGGTTTGTTCCTTTGGTGTTGCCCGACCAAATTTCTATTAAAGGCTCTCACCTGATATTCTGTACATTATATTGTGTAAAAAATTTACACCCTGGCAACTTATATTACGCGACAGGGACGCCCTCCCTCGCACGCCAATTTATACTGGTACGTCTATAACGAAAGATCTGGCGTGGTTAGGTGTACTAGAAATTAGAACACGGCTCTTAAAAGCTTAAATAATCAACCAACATGCACGGCTGTGTATGTGAAAGAGCGTACATGTGATGATAATGCGAAATCAGCGATATATCAGGATAGAAGATTGTGACATTGGTCTTCTTTGATGAACTCTACGGTTAAACAGTGTAGATTTTTTGGTCATGGCACTTCAAGAATGTGTACCGATGCACGCCAATAGAAGCGTAAACGGTATCTATGCGAGAAAGAGACAAAGGTATATAATGTGACAACGTACTTTGTTTCGTGACCGCCGGGTTGCCGGACGCGAAATGATTTTGATTGGTCGAAACTGAAATCCGACGTATTCTACGCCAACCGCTAGCCAGGATTAAAACTTTGATAAATCCGACCAGTTTTGACAGTTTTAAAGCGTGTGAGCCGGCGTCTTTCTCTTTTGAGAACTGACATTATTTTTTTCGTGTGGTATCCGAATCCAACATAGACGCATCAGTTCACATCAGCCTTTCGGAATAGACAGATCGATCTGTTCCGGATTCAACGAATCCGGGAGAATTGAAAATTGGATTGACACTCGACATACTAGGAATAACGCTCTAAGTACAATTTGTCTGCTGTGGACGTAGCTAGCTTGGTGTATGTATATTTCGGGTATCAGGATCAATCATCATTGGCGGAGATTGGGAAGGAAAATATTTCTTTCCTAATCCCGACCCGCGGGCCGTGGTGGCATTTCCGTCCGTCATCGCACCTACTTGATGTATGCTATCGGTTGTGTACACTGCGCTCAGTGCGTTGTTATTTTAAATTTAATGTGAATTCAACTTTTTGATGATTATTACTATTTAGCAATTTTTAAAACTTTCCAAATTTACTTGGTTTCATTATAATAATGCTCGCTATAACCCGTCAAAAATGACCTTATTTTGTATTTGGCCGCCAGTTGAGGCTGCGAGGACAGCGCTGTCTAGAATAGCGTAGCGTCTTGATGTAGTTAGTGTTGAATATTATTGCATAGAGACCTTTATGTTTCTGATACCTCATTATTATTTGAGCCATCTAGTAGCGTTACTGATGGACATTGTTACATTGAGAATTATGAATTTTGATTAATGGTTAAAACCAATGATATATGCGAAATAGTAATAGATGCACTTATAAGTTTTAATTTTCATCAAACTGAAATATAAAAAAATCTAAATATTAAAAAAAAAATCTTATTCATAGCACTTCATTGTAAAAGCAAGGTTTTAATTTTATTCAATAACAATTTTGAAATCATTATTATTTTGAAAACGGAATGTAATTAGCTATCATACTAATTTTGAAAAGGAAATGAGATCAGCTATTTATTGGCTAGGAAGTTACGGACGGACATTTGAAATTCTTATTATTTTGGGAAAAGGGATAATAAAACAAACTGTTCAATTTAAATCAAAATATATTTTCTTCACCTGATGGAGGGCATCTATAGATACATATTATTTCATTCCCTATCCGTAAAACAATTAAATTAAATGAAAGAACATCTCTATGAACTGAACTAGACACCATTACCTTCAAAGTCAAAGATGTTCGATCTACTACTTCATCCTAGATATATTATATAATATAAAATAATAAAATGTAAGTAATTAAATGTTAATTCATAGTTCCTTGTCCGAGCACAAGAGCAATGCTCTAAAATGGAGAGGAACTATGAATAACACAGTTGTGTAATAAATATTATATTGAACAATAAAACCATGCAAAAAAATGTACTTTTATATATGTAGAAACTAGCTGTTTGTACCCGGCGTTGCACGGGTTAAGGATCAAGTTGAAAATATATGTCACTTTTGTTACCTGCGGGGTCCTAAGGAATAAGTTTAAAAATTTTGAGTCCGATCGGGCGAACAGTATAGATTGAAAATTCATCAGGGGGAAGGGAAGGGGTAAAAGAGAACGGGAAAATGTAGATTTTGTTTTCCGCCGAGTCCTAACGAATAAATTTTCATATTTTGAGTCTGATCGGTCGAACGGTACAGATTTGCATTGAAAATACATCAGGGGGAAGGGAAGGTTTAAAATAATAGGAATGAAATATCGCATATATGTTACCCGCCGGGTCCTAATGAATAAGCTTCCATATTTTGTGTCCGATCGGTCAAACGGTACAGATTTGCATCGAATATATGTCAGAGGAGGGGAAATGTTAAAAGAACAGGGGAAATAATGTTGCCTATGTGTTGCACGCCGAGTCTTAATGAATAAGTTTCCAAATTTTGAGTCCGATCGGTCAAACAGTGCAGATTTGCCAGGGGGAGGGGAAGGGGTATGAAAACAGGAAGGAAATGTTGCCTATGTTACCCGCCGAGTCCTAATGAATATTTTTCCAAATTTTGAGTCTGATCGGTCAAACGGAACAGATTTGCATCGAAAATATGTCAGGGGAGGGGTATGAGAATAGGGGAAACATGTTGCCTATGTTACCCGCCGGATCCTAAGGCATAAGTATGCAAAATAAGAATCGAATCGGAAAAACAGTGTGGATTTGTATAGCGAACAGAAAGACAGACAGACAGACATTGAGTTTTATAGGTATAGATAATAATAAAAAAATTAAACAGATTCATTTGGTTATCATACTGTTCGATGTATTAAATTTTAGTTCTGATAATACTGTAACGAGGCTAAAAAGAATTGCGCACTTCTGTTACATGTCACAACAACACTATTGAAGATTCCAGAACGGCTTAGCGTAATCTACGGTTTTTGGGAGGCATCTAAAACATTAGAGAAACATCTGTAAAAGCATTAAAGCCACGGGACCGTCTAGAAAGTTCGATGCCAGCATGAGCCAGATATAAATAAGACCGTGCGCAAGAGTAAGGAGTTGTTGTTGTGGAACGCGTTTGACAGACGATAACAGAAGCGAAGTTAGCCGCAGGCTGCTAGGCCAGGGCGGCCAATCGTGCGATAATTCGAGCGAATATTCTAGTGAAGTTCCTACTTACGTATCGAAATAAACCGAAGTGAAATACATAATATGTTCAAAACTGAAAGGAATGTTTTGGTGAATGTTAAATAAAGTGTTTAGCTATAATAAAGTGATAAATTATGAAATAGTGTAATTTAAAGAAAAGCGTTAAGTTTAATAGTGTTAATTGACATTGTACGTTTAAATAATTAATTAATCAGTAATTAATAAAACTATTATTAATTTCCGGCGTTTTCATTCATTCCCCCAGCAGCTGCGACACGTGGCAATATTGTGAATTATTATATAATATAATTTACGTTGACAAAATATATCTTAGGCAAGAATACCAAAATGAGTAGATTTTTAGATCAAAAAGATATCCGTATTCCGGGACACGTGCTATTTTAGGATAATTACGCCTCAAAAATAAAATAAAAAACAAAATCTGTATTTCCTTGTTTTACAAAGATATTTTTTATTTGTACATGGAAGATTTATTTGAGAAAATATTAATTTTCTCAGAAATAATATAAGAAAGCTGAAATGCTTAAATTTTCAATTTACTCACTTGAATATAAGACGAGATTCCGGAAATCTGAGTAAGTTTTTCGAAGCAAATTAAATTTATGGAAATTAAGTTTGAAAGGAACATGCATGTATGTACGTATATTATCATTATTTTAAATATATTATGTTACTTAGCTTGACATAGATGGTGGGGGCATTTAAATGACATTCAGAGATAATTATATGTTAGAAAATATTTATCCAAAATGTGTAAAAATTTTATATATCGGTTTCTAAAGAATAAGGATTCATTTATTAAAAAAAAAACAGATGGACAGACAACGATATTATAATAATTGGGATACATAAATATTGATTGTTGGGTTAACGTTTTACGTAAAACATTTTTTGAATTGACGCGACGGATAAGACGCGGCGGATTATCCGCTAGTGTGGCGCCAGCCTTAGTGCATTCATATACTAGGTTTAAATTTATGTATATATATATATATACATTATCGAAATTTAACATTTTGTTCGAATTTTAACGTATTGTTTATTTTAACGAGATGATCAAAAGGAGTTATGCACTATCAAAACCTCTTAAAATATTTCGAAGACAACAACAATATGGAACGCTCTAGAATCGTCTAGGACACTCTCGTGAATACTGGAAGAGTCTAGTCAAGTCAAGACCACTAGAAGTGTGAAGAAAGTCGTCGAAACATTTAGAAAGCGGTGTCACCTAGCGAATTAAATGTTTCAATACGACATTAAATTAAGCGGAGTACCTAACTGGCGTTAGAAAAGAAGTGCAACCACTCAGTGCGAACTGAAGTGAATTTTCTGCGAACCTGCGTGGGAATATTCTAGCAAGCGAGAATAAAATGTTCCACAGACGAGCGATCAAACACGAAACAGCGTGAATAAAAGAATAGTGCTCAAATTAAATTCATATCCAGTGACCTTGTGTAATTAATAAAACTTTAATAAATTATAAGTGTTTCATTTGCCTTAAACAGCCACGTCGCGCAACAATTTATTATAATAATAAACATAGTATAATATATCGTTGCAAGGGACCCTTGGTGGTCCCAACCAGACTAAAATGTAATGTTTACTATAACTAGATCACATTCAAAAGAATGTGCGCAAAAAATATGTGTGTTTTTATGATGCAAAAAATGAACACAAAATATTTTTTTATAGTTAGTAAGTAACCTTTTTTAAAATAAAAAATATTTATTTATTTGGAATATCATATTGAGGCTTGTAATACGGACTTGACAGGCGACTTTCCCCCCGCCTTCTTCTTACAAAACGAAGCTAAGGAATGGTCGTTTGACTGTGGTCGACCTACAGCAATATTCTACGAATAAGGCTGGTGATTAAATTCAGCTAGTTACTTTAGATATTTTCTCTTCTGACGAGAATCACCATCTGTTGAGACATTTTTTCATATTTTGAAAAAATATGGATTGCGTAGGGTAAAATTTGGATGAAGCAATAATTCTTAGTGTAATTTGACAAGTTTTTCTGTAATGGTTGCAGACTACAGACCAGGCAGTAAGCTGGTGTGAAGAGAGAAAACTTTTTTTTGTGGTTAAAAATAATTTTAAGCACATCCCTAAATAAACAAAATAATAAGCGAAAATTTGGAATCGCTGTAGAACGAAAGTGATATAAATTACGACATAAAGGTGACTCTTTGTAACTCCGGTTACACAACATCCACGCGTAGTTACCTACAGTATTTAAGAGGTAGTGATTTACTACGTGTCGTAAGAAACAGGACACGAGGGAGGAGGACTAAGCCTGATAAGTACAAAGGAAGGAAAATATGAGTAACTTCTTCAATGATAGCAAAATAAACTTTTGGTAACATTATTTATATAAATTTAAAAAAAACACTTTGTATTTACAAAACTTCTTCTTATTTTTCTTCCTCAGCCTTTTTTCCTCCACTGCTAGATGTAGGCCTCTTCCATTTTTCTCCACTCATCTCTGTTTCTCCCCTTTGCATCCTGCTTGCTGGACTATATCATCAGACTACCTTTTGGAAGGTCTTCTGACGCTTCTATTTTTCGTCCAGGGCCTCCACTGTAGGATTCTAGGTGCCCATCTAGTATCTTCTTGTCGAGCCATATGTCCAGCAAACGGCCATTTTAATTTCGCAATACGGTCCATAATATCGGCAACTTTTGTTTGGCGTCTTATTTGTTAATTTCTGATTTTATCGAGAAGGCTCATGCCGAGGATCTGCCTTTCTTCGGTTTGGTTTTCTTTTCCCAGCTTTATACTTTATATGGAAGTAGAATAACTAATTAAGAACTAATAGGAAAATTTTTTCTAATTTAAAAAATTTCTTATTTATCTATCTGAAATTCTACGTTATTTGTACGTAAAATTTCGAAACCTCTATTATTATCAAAATTGTGGTTTTATTTCCAAAAGATTATTAGAAAATTCGAAAAAGTAATTGCTCTTTAAGCATTTTGAGATCTCCTAAATTTTTATATCAAAAAGTTTTACTTATATCCAAATAACTAGTTGTACACCCGTGAAAAATCATATGACGTAATAATTGCAAGATTTTGAAGCTGAAAATTCATGAATAAAAAAACATTTTTTTTTTTTAAATAAACTTTATAATAATAATATAAAATGACCATGTAATTTGGTGGGTGCCCCTTGCGTGTTGCGCGCTGATTGCGTGTCACACTTTAATTGTCTAAAGTTGTAAATAAATTGTAAATTACGGAAGTTACGGACAGACAGACAGCGAAATTATTAAGAATGTTCTTAGGTTTTTACAGCCACTCAGAATCTTCAGGTTTGTGTTTTATGGGACATTGTGCCGTGTTATTATGACCTTTCCGGCCGACGTTTCGGATCCCATTGCAAGGTCCATCATCAGGACTGATGTCCATCATAAGGGCGTCAGCCCTGATGATGGACCCAGCAATGGGATCCGAAACGTCAGCCGGAAAGGTCATAATAACACGGCGTAACAGCATAATAGTCCAGAAAACACAAACCTGAAGAATTATATTTAAAAGTGATTATAATCATTACACATTCACGTACATGGCACATGGCGCTAGCGAAATACAAATAGGAATACAAAAATGGATGAGAGAGAAAATGCACGGGCTTACTTCCATACTTCCTTCTCGTCCGCGAATATCCGGGCTGGTTTTTTATCTGGAGGAACATCTCCCACTTTTACGTTTAGTTTCTTCTAATGGAATCGATCTTTGCATCGTTTTATCTTGGAACATAGACGGTATTTTCCCGTCGATAACTCGAGTCGATCAAGTTAAATAATTGCTAATAATGTTGATTCGCACGGCGAGGCTTTCCACTGATCCGGCACAGCTGTGTGTAAATACGCTCGCGGGTGGGAGGTATTGCGTTCCTCCTGCATTTTAGGTAGGTAGGTAAGGATTTGATATAGGAAAGATATATTGGGATAAGATTTATGGAAAATCAGGCAAAGGTGTGTGATGGTCGACATAGAGATAGATTTAATAAATTTAGAAAATCTTAAAATAATAATATTCAAAAAAGTCAAGTATGGACATCAAAAATATATTTCTTCTGTTTGGAATCGTTTAAAAGTAAAAGCCTGATATATTTCTTCTTAAGATTCTATGTATTACAAGAGGCTAACAAAATATTGGATATTCAGCTATACAAGTAATATTTCTTAGATCTTTATTATACCATAGATATAATTCTGTGTTAAATTAATATCGTTTGCCAATCCTAATAGACTCGACCTTGTGAGTAGGTGCGAACGAGCCTTTATTATTTATGAATCAGAACAGTAAGTCTCGCGTGTAGCGGGTGCTTAACTATTATTTTAACGAAACGGACCAATCACAGGCGCGCTTTGCCTTCGACGGGTTGAGCCGGAGGCGACCGTCCTGTTGACTGAATCCGGCCAATGGCGAGCGCCGGCGGTGAGGTCATCGCTCATAGGATGAGTCACTGCACTAGCGTGGATTTCGAAGATATGGTGCAATCGAGAGTATAAAAGGAGCGAACACGAATACTCAGCCCCTTCAGTTCGAGACCAGACTTGCGAGCGGGAGCGCTGCCCAACAGACTACCGACGGAGCCCTGAGTTCCAGAACAGCATTTGCGGACGGAGTTGCTGCCCGGACTTATGGAGGAATCTACCATTCATCAGTAGCAGAGAGGATCATACCGCCACTGTGTAACAGCTAAGGAACACATTTATATTATCTATCGATTAATTATTTTCACTATTGAAATGTATTTATTTTGGGAAGATTTAAAATCGGAGCAATAATGTATAATTAATATCACGATTTCTTGTGTGATCTTGGCTCAATTCGTACGGGAATATCTCCCAAACGAATATATTTTGATGCTTGGGGATTTTCATACCATTTGTATTAACAATTGATTTTACGGAGCTCTATAAGCAGTGCGTAATAGATTCATAATATTGTCGACGCGTTATGTATTGCATAACCAGATATCAATCCAAATCGTACGAGAAATTCTTCCGAACGAATATATTTTAAAGTATGGGGATTTTCAAACTATTTTTACTAATAATTGAATACACGTAATTCTATAAGAAATGCTTAGTAGCCTTATAATAATTGTGTTGCATAAGTATTGCGCAATCCGGTCTTCAGCCAAGTCTTTATGATTTGAGTACCTCGGTACATCTGGCTTAACAAGTAGCTTCAGAATGACGAGTAAAGGACAGAATGGGGAGATCTAACTAAAGATTGGGGATATCTGGTTTGTGTTAGCCTAGCTGGCTGAGGGGTGGATGATTGCCGGCACTTGGGCGTGGAACCCGCACAAGCCCCTGCAGGGCCCCTTAAAGGCGGGGTCCTCCTTGTTGCTCGGGGTCGTCAATAAACCGACCACCTAACCTCATCTGGCGCAAACTACTTAAACCAACAAAAAGGTTCCCTATGTCTTTGGAAGGATTTCCATGCTTGAATGCTGTAAAACCTTGATAGAAAACGTTAACTTCTATTTCGTCCTCTGTAAGAAAGACAGGGCCAGAATAAATATAAAAATCATTCACTCATATGGAATAGCTGGGATATTATAAATATGTTACTAACACTCTAACATTTGTCCAAAGTAAATGTTGCAAGATGCAGAATCGTGGGACGCCGCTCTGAAAAGGCATAATGAGATTGCACAATAATTTGTAACATCGCTGACTATGCCCGCAAAGGAGGCTAATGTCGTCATCAATTCGTACCAAAAGAGTACATGATTCTTCAAACACCGGCCTAAAAGAAAGGCGCCTCAAGACAACACACATCATCAGAAACTCGTACCAAAAGAGTACGGCCTTCTCAATTATAAGCCTAAAAGAGAGGCGTCACAGGATCACATCTCGTAAAGAAGAGATAGAGTCTCGGGATGCAGTAAGTTCCGGAGGAACAAGGGGGGCCGTTTAGTCACTTAGGAAGTCGGCCACCGGGTTTAGGCGGGCGCGGAGCCTCAACCCCTCTCAGCAGAGATGCTGAGGGTTTAAAAAACCAAAATTTAGCATTCAAAGAAACTATTATTTCATATAAACTCACGGGCTGTTGTAGAATCCTTTCGAACAAACCATCCCCGAGACCTTATCTACTTATTTATAAAGAAGTTTCGCTTCAAAAATGTCTTATTTCGTAGATAGCAAATATATGTATTATTTTCCCACGGAATTAATATGAACAGGTTCATGCACGTCTAAGACGACACCATTCAAGGTAAGAATATGCTAATACAAAGTGTTTAAAATTATTAATTTCAGTGTTATTTAATATGTGTGAATTTTTCCCATTGCGCCGTTCGAACGATTTTACTGGTTTGTCTCAAATCGAAAATGTTTTATTTCTAATACACGAATTCTTTCTAGTGTATGTATTTTATTGTAACATAAATGTATAGATTATTAGGTTCGTTAGATGTTTTTATTACGTAATATTATGCAATTGTTTCCACACTGCTCCTATAAAAGAATTTGAAGTTATTACGATACACAACGGGGTCCTTCATCCATTAGACGATTCATGTGCCAATTCAACGACGTATTACGAATAGTATATATTGTATTTATCGAGATTTAGTCGCATTTATTATTTCTAGTGAGGTTTTTAGTATTGGTTCCAGGCGCCATTATGAGGCGGAAATAGTTCATATTCATAGCCCGACTGCAATAGGTATTTTTGTCGCGTAAGAGGTAGCACTTTTAGGAATATAACTGTGTTTTATGTTTCGTCCCTGACGGACAGGTTGGTATAGCTGTGGTTATTTAGGTAATACATTTAGTAAATGCAAAGGGCATTAGGTATTGTCAATTCGTATGCGAACCCAAGATGATAGAAATATTTTAGTTCCTATAATTTCATTGAATATTTGCTGCAGAATAATATTTGATGAGAGAAGTAGTTAATATTCCATTCAAAGCAAAAGTTTTAGTCAATATCTTTATAGGTAATATTCAAAAGCGCAATTTTCACAGAATAATTATTTCCAGTTAATAATATATATTTTAGTTAAATGTATAGTTAGCACAGGCAGAGTATTAATATTGTATAGAATACATTATTGTTAATATTTCATAGAAGAATATAATTTTTCTCACGATCATTATGTAGTTACAACGCAATTTGCAGTCGTTATGCAGAGCGTCGCGCGCTCACATATAAGAATAATGAAATATTTGATAATCCAATATATTGTATTTTGAACGCGACGGTTTGCTACTTACTAACCTTCATTATTTAGTAGGACCCACATTAGGGTCATCTTACATCGTTAGCCGTGAAAAGAATATGATTTACATTGATTTGCAATGGAATGATTTGTATTATAGATTTGCTTCGCCTTATATATTCAACACACACCCCATGGGATGTCTAACTCTGGTGCCGGACCAGGAGCTATACTAAATTATTATTAAATGTATCAAGGCCCCGATGCCCTACTATCTACCGGGATCATCACAGTGGTGCCGGTGACCAGACAGGAGCGTATTCGTTGGACTCATTTGCATAGTAATAAAATCATTTTGGTTTAGTTAATATTATAAATGAAAGAAAATATTTGATTATAAAAGCGGTTTTATTTAAACAATGCGGACCACGGTCCGTGACATCAAAGAAAAAAGATTGAGCATTTATGTGAACCACGTACTGAGATTTGTAGACAAACGTGATACTAGGTATTAGAAATTTCTTTAGGTTGTTTGTCATATAGATAGTTGGCATTTTTATTATTTAATATTTTGTGAACGAAAATTATTGTAGTAATTTTGGTCCTTGTGATATATTAGTTCGATTTTGGAATGCCTGTTTCTTTGTAAAAGTATTGCTCCATTTTATAGAATATGTGATTTATTTCATATCTCATTCATTTTATGTGGTTTGAATTCAAATGATTCACATTTGAAAAATATTTTAATAATTGTTTGAATGCGATCTCACAAGTAAGCCACCGTCACAATCTAAAAAAGACCATCGGGATTTGCGGATCGCAGTATAACAAATATGTAGTTAGGATTCAAACGATTCACGTTTGAAAGGTTTTAATTATTGCATTTGTTTTCTCGCAAGTATGCCACTGTCACGGCCTAGGCCGTCGGGATTTGCGAATCGCAGTATAACAAATATGTAGTTGAGATTCAAACGAATCACATTTGAAAGGTTTTAATTATTGCGTTTGTGTTTGTGTTTCGCAAATATACCACCGAACACGGCCAAAGCCGCCGGGTTTGCGAGCGCTGCGTGTTGGAAAGACCGGCGACGGTTTCCCTATATAACGCGAGCGGACACGTTTCGGCACAAGCGTGGAAGATGCGGCAGAGACCCGAGACGTTTGAGGGTTTAAGGTTTAACAAGTTCGACCTTCGCGCTCGGGCTAGTACGAAAAGACAGTTAGCTACGCCGAACGGATTCGCACGGCGCCCGAAATGCAAAAATATACACCTGTATTACGGGCAGATCACCGCGACAGATTTCAGCGCGCGCCACGGAGGGTTTATGATAGCTTAAAATTCGGTTTTAATTTAATTTCTTATATTAATATAAACTAATAATTAACCAACGCTAGATAAAATCTGTTCAGTGGCAAATATTTTCGCTTACGAGTTATGCAATAGTAATTAATAATAATAGCAGAAAAATATAAAAGTAAAAATAAATATAAAAAACCGGATAACAATTTAGTAGAAAATATAAACACGAGAATATATGAATCTAAAAGAAAAGAAGATATAAAACCGAAAACTTTTAGTATACGGGGTACACAAGAATTATATTAAACGGATTTTGCCATGTGAACATTTGATATATATTTTATTTTATAAAAAAAATTATAAATCCGATGTTTTATAATATTTACTTTTCTCTTTCGGTTATGTACTTTTATGATACAAATGCGAAAAATATTTTAATAACTATCCGTTTGGTTTCATAATTAAAAATTAATATAAATTAATTTTAATAAAATTAAGGTTAATGTAAATTAAATAAATCCACACTTGTTATATATTTGTCTTATGGATATTAAAAAGGGTTTCTATATTTGAAAAAAAAAGATCTTTAAATTCAGCTAAATTTTTACAGATAATAATTACACAAAAAATTAATTGATTATAGTATTCTTACAAATCTACTTATATTATTTGATAACTTTCACGTGCATGTTTCGGAGATACCTTTTTATCGTCAAGGTGTTATATTACAAATTGTCCTAAAAAAATAAAATGTCAATCTACAATGTTGCTGAATTAATTGAAAAAAAATAATAATTTCCTTCATTGATTTATTATGGTCCTTAATTATTTTAATTATCTAAATGTGTTCTTAATTGTTATACACAGTTATATACGGTTCTGGTTATTCAAACTAATTATAATTTCTTTGTTGTATGCAGGATTGATAGACTTGTTCGTAATATAAACACAGACGCGTATTGTTGCACGAAATAATTATTTGAGTTTCTTGTTTTGATCTAAAAATTATTTTGATTTGAATTACAAGAATAAAATTGCTTCCATTTTTATTTACAAGACGGCCTGGCATATGAATTAAAATGGTCATACTACCGCCATCTAGCGGAAATCAGAGAAAGTTTTGAGCCTTCGCTAGTATTAGTCTATAGGAAGCGGTAATAGAGAGCGCAATATATATATACTCTTAGTAACGAATAATTAAAAATTGGACTTGTTTTTTTTTATATATATTCCTTTGTTTCGCTTCATTGCAACGTTAATTGAAATTGTTTTATCTTCATTAATAAATATTATATTACAATATACGTTGATATAGCTTATTTATAGGCAGAGTAGAAATAAACATCTCACTACTTCAAATTTCGTACGTATCTATATAAGGATTGTTTTAGTTTTAGGCGCAATCTTCTTGGAAATAATACAAAAGTAAATCCGGAATTAACGATATGTGAGTTTCTTCAAGTTTTGAGAAATCGTAACGCTATGATTGATAAAGCATTTATTGTTTTTACTATACATTGGGTGTATGTAGAAATCCTTTTGAATAGTGATAAAATAAAATAAAAAAGAAATTTTTCAGGAGAGCTTTTGAATTCTTCTGGAACATTTTGAAAAAAAAAATTTTGAAAATAGATTTTTAGTAGATTAAATAGTAGTAGCATAACGAAATCATTAGCTTCATCCACCTTCATGCGTCGTCGTGGCATTACTTTTAGATTGAGGTAGAAAGGTTGGACGTTTGGATCTTGAATAGATTCCAGTCGTATAGCAAACCGAATTATACGTTAGGAATTCTTGATTCAGTTACACACATACATCTTCTGTGGATATCAGTGTTGGTGATGACTACTACAGCTAGTACAGATATTAGGGTTCACCTCTTCTGATTTGTAACAGTGTACTTCGCTAAACATGTTCGCGTTGTTAAAAGAACACTTTAGAATTTTATAATGTTATGTTACATATAAGTATGGGGATGATGAATACGGAACATATTAATAAAGTTGTTTTAGGTTTGCAATAAGTTTTGGGAGGAACAATATTACAGTTATACGGAGGATTTGCGCCTGATTATTTGACAAACGCTTAAAAATCTGGGGGAAGACAGGTTAGTAGGGAATAGCTATGGGAAACTTTTCTAGACATCTGGATCCACTTCTTCTACAAACATGCGTCGTCTTTAGATATCACTCTTGAGGGTTGGCTGGAAAGTTAGTTGAGACGGATAATAGTTATATATACTTTTACGTTCTACAATTATCGAAGGGTTTGTCCCTATCCTTTTCTTCCTCTTCTTCTTCTTCGTCTTCTTCTTATTCGTATATGCTAACGGTTATATATATATTTTCTTTCCGCTTTTATTTATATTGACTTCAACAGCGTCTTCTTCTTCTTCGGTACGAAGGTTTTTTTTATTGGTTATGTTCACTCTAGTCTTCTTCTTCTTTGAATACATACCGTTTATGCTTTACTTTTCAAATACCTTCTCTTCTATAAATAGCAGTTATTACAATACTTTGCAACTACTTTTTCGTCTTATGGTATATCTTTCGACTGCTTCTCTACTTTCTTCTTCTTCTTTTTTTCCTATAACTACATTCATTTCGTCATCTTCCGTTTATCTTATACTTATCAACTGTTTTACTTCGTCTTCTCTTCATCTTCTTCTTCTTCTTTTCCTATAACTACATTCATGACTTCTTCTTCCGTTTATCTTATAATTTTCGAATGTTTTTCTACGTCTTTTCTTCATCTTCTTTTGTCCTTTACCTACTACTACATTCGCGTCTTCTTCTAATTTTATAACTTTCGACTTCTTCTTCTTCGTCTTTATCTATTACTACACTCGTTTGTGACTTTTCTTCTTTATCTTATGCCTTTCAATGGATTCATTTTCTTCTTCTTCTGTTGTCATCCAGTACTTTTGCGGCTTCTTCTTCTTCTTCTTCATCATATTACACCAACAATAAATTATGGCAGTCAGTACAGTATACGTGGAATATTGAGGACAATTGGCTGTTTCTACATAGGAAGACATGTATTGCGCATATGAATAGAGTTCATAGCTCAGATGGGGTACAAGAGTTAATTTTGTCGCGGTTTGCAATCATAGTAGGAATATGCGGTTGACTATTCACTCGGTTAAAACAGG
>JADDOH010024691.1:0-52097 GCA_016648135.1 Agrypnia vestita | reverse complement strand
ACAGCCCGCGCGGGTAATGGAAAAAAAACCCGGCGCCATAGTGGCGCCGCGCGGCTGGAGTCGAGGGCCAAAGTGAATATTTTTGAACTCTGATTACGGACGTTACAGACATCCCAGCGAGCTGAAACATTTTTTATTGTGTTCCTCGTGTGAACATCTATGGGAGCGATATGTTTTTGCTTATCTGAAAGTTTGCCAGTGCGCTTTGTTTGAGGTGACACACTTTGTCTGCCTATTACGCAATTAATATCTATCCGACATACTTGAAAATATCACCAAAGGATGCGCTTGGTTGAGATCTATCGAATGGTATAACTTAGAATCTCGTAAAATCATGTTTACTATTTTTAACCGAATTAAATGTAAATTAATTCTTGAAAATGCCGCGGTAAATCGGCATATTTTGTTGAATAACTAGGTAAATTCACTCTTGCGGTTCCAGTAAACGACATCATCCTATGGGCAAGACATAGATGATGTGTTAAAATCCCCGGGGGGGTGGCGTTTAATTTGCTATCGATTAAAATATATAATTTTAATCCGCGAATCGGCACGGGAGGCCGTCATTTTGCGCTCCGAGCGCCCGGTGAATCGAGCGCGCTGATTGGTCGGCGGCGCGAGTCAGGGGGAAGCTTTCCGCACTGTATAAATACTGCGCCGGGCGGGCGAGTGCCTCATTCTGCTGGGAGCCTCTGCCGAGTACGCCTACTGGAACATTTATTCTGCGTTTTACTTCACACCCTGCTTGACCCCTGCTTTTCTTCTTTGGATTTGGACTCTGGATTTTCTACTGACTTCTGCATTTGGACTTGGCTACGATTTTGGATTTATTGGACTTTTTTTTACCACCTGAGGCGACGACTTGGCTCGGATTCTGGACTTGGAAAATTTTCTGCGCTCTACACTCCCGGCCTGCTAGTACATCGGGGCTTCGGAAGCGAACTCAGCGGACCGCACCTGTTATTTAATTGTTTCCGTGGGGAACAATGTCAGTAAGACTTTCATAACCCCAAAACGGCTGAGCCTGTCAACTCAAGCACGAAGTATGGTAGAAGAGCGGCGATTATAGAAAGCCTTCGTGCCGGAAGAACGCACACTGAAAAGATTAAATTCTTGAAGTACCCAAAATCGACTGTATATGATGTTGTGAGAAATACACAGTCTCGGAGGAGTCCAAGGGGGGTTCTTCCAATTTGGCGGGGAAAATACAGGTTAGGCAGAAATCAACAAGAACTCCCGAAATCATCTAAAGAGCCCAAGGTATGATTATGGAAAACCTGGCGACCTCGCTTGTTGGAAATTGGTCTCCGTCTTGGGGATGAGCTTAATAACCGTCCGTCGGATTGCTCAAGAGGATCTCAGATTTGCATATTAAAAAAAAAAAACTATGACTTTTGGCCTCTTAACAATTCCGACCTAAAACCTCTGGATTACTAAATGTGAGGTGTAGTCGAAAGACAAACCAACGTCAACTTGGATAGGGCCTTTACACTACTATGCATAAAACGAATAAACTGAATACTATCATAGCTAAGACAATACGGGCATTATTAGCAAGACATAGAAATAAAAAGAAAGTAAGACAAAATTAACGAGTCTCACCTCTCGCAGAATTCGCAGCGGTACACCATCTTGATGTTGACAGCCTCTATGAAGAGCCTGCCCAGAGGCGACAGCTCCGCCTCCAGCTCCTTGCTGCTCCTCTTGACCGTGTCGCCCTTCACCGCCGGCGTGTCGTCGTCCTCGTCCGACTCCAGCGCAATCTCGGCCGACGCTTCCGCGTTGTAAGCATCGTCCGGCTCGTCCACATTGTAGGACCCGTCGATTTCTTCCAATATGATGCCTTCGTGTGATTGCCCCAGGTTTATCGTTTCGTGTTTGAGCAAATCGTCTGTTTCGCCTGGTTCTTCGTTAGTCCCATCCGATTGCTCTATGCCGTAGTGTTCCACTTGTTGATCGCTTGCTTCCAGTTTTTCGAGGAGCTCCATTCCGTTCTGTCCTCTCTCTCCGTCGGCGGCGACTGTCTCACCTTCCATTACTATCCCGGCGTCTTCCAACTGCTGCTCGACAGTGCTCAGGGTCTCCATCTCTACTTCTGCGTCATCTACCGCGTCCAGTAACAAGCCGGCCTCCTCCAACTGTTGCTCCACAGTAATGTCACCAATGTCTTGTTTTAATTTCTGCCTTATTTTATTATCGCTATCAATTTCATCACCAAATTTCATCTGTATACTAGAGTCTTGATCTAGTTTCTTCTCTAAACTTGTATCTTCACTAATTTCCGGATCAAATTTATGCTCCACACTAGCAACATCACCAAATTCTTGATTTAATTGTTTTGTATTATCGACACCACCAATTTCATGCTCTAATTGATGCTCCACACTAGCAGCATCACCAAATTCGTTATCTAATTTTTGTTTCTCACTAGTAACATCACTAAATTCTTGATCCAACTGTTCTGCACTGTTAACATCATCAAATTCATGATCTAATTTTTGCTCTCTGTTAGTAACATCATCTAATTTTTGGTCAGTGCTGGACACATCAGCAATTATCTGATTTGATTTCTGCTCTGGACTAGTAACATCACTAATTTCCTGATCCGATACCCGCTCTGCTTCACTAACTTCACACGTATCTTGATCTAATTGCTTCGACTCCGAGGCGGCATCATCGTAAACTTCCTGGTTCAATGTCTGTCCTGCACCAGTATCACTATTATCTTGATCTAGTGGCTGTTCTGCACTATTTTCTTGATGCAAACGCTGCTCTAGACTAGCAACATCACCATCTAGTGGCTGTTCTACTTTAGTAACTTCTCTCATTTCCTGATCTAGAGGTTGCTCTGTACTAGGAACGCCACAACTGCCTTGATCCAATTGGTGCTCTAGTCTAGCAACATCGCCTATTTCTTGATCTAGTGGTTGTTCTGCACTAGTGACCTCACCCATTTCCTGATCTAGTGGCTGTTCCGCACTAGTATCTTTAGAACTTTCTTGATTTACTTGGTTTCCTGTACCAGCAATGTCACCAATTTCATCATCTAGCGTCTGTTTTGCACAAATTTCTTGATTCAATTGCTGCTCGAGACTACCAACATCATCAGTTTCCTGATCTAGTGCGTGTTCTGCATTAGTAACATCACAAATTTCTTGATCTAGTTGATGCTCCGAACCAGCGTCACCGGTTTCTTTATTTAGTGTGTGTTCTGTAATGGCGATATCGCACACTTCTGGTTTCGATTGCTCTTCCATGATGGTTGATTCATTTTCTGCATTCTCAGCTTCCGCATCTCCTTCGTGTTCCGACTTTGGCTCTAGCAGATTCGTTACAGTAGTATTTTCTTCATCTCTGACCTCTTCCATGTGAAAGTGATCACTTCCCTCGTGTACCAATTCGTTAGTAGCACCTTCTATCATCTCTTCTAGAACCTTATCGGCTTCGTTTGCGGCGTCCTGCTGCATGTCCAAGTCGGACATAACTTCACTAGCCTCAATGTGCTGTACTTCCATCTCGTCGGCGATCACCTCCTGGTCGGCCCCGTTTAAGTGGTCCTCGACCACGCCATTCTCTTGACCATCGCCAGCGCCGACTACATCCTTCAACACCTCCTCTATCGTCCTGTGATCGGAGATGTCTTCCTGGAGGGTGATTCCTTCTCCCTCCACGGCCTCCCCCAGCAACTTTTCGAGGTCGATCTCCACCTGGTCTCGCCGTTCTTCTTCCATGCACTGCTGCTTCTCCGCCTCGGCCAAGAGCTCCAGCCCGCTGACCTGATTGTGTTCGATGCTCTCACGACAGAAGTCAGATTCTCGAACATGATTCTGATCATAAACAAAAAATGTGTTACACGTCTGTTTTAATAAAATATTCATCAATTTATTGCTAAATTTATTCCAACCTCTTATTCTCAGAATAAGAGCATCGCCTAATAATCATATCTTGACCACAGTGTCTCATAGCTAGTAGCAAAAACTTTGGGGAATCTTCTTCACTCGGTTTTGAATAAAAATTAATGTTCTATCGATCGATTGGCAGCCCTTCTAATATACTTAAAAAAATAATAAACCTAAACAATTAAGAATCAATAATGTATATAAGTGCTTGTATCAAACCAAAATGTATTGACACGAGAGTCTAAAAACAATGGTAAAACTACGCATTATCAAATTCTCTCAAACAGTCCACATGAATCTAGAGAATCAACTAACTTATCCTCAAAGAATTTACAAATTACTACAAATATGGAGAAACATATCGAACATTCGCAAAAACCAACATTCTTGTATAAAAGCAACGCACACGTGTCAGTTATTTCTGACAGCGGGCAATTCTACTGAAAATTAGTGTGACTTTAAGAACAGTGTTCCGATTAAATTCGTGTCCTTTGCGTAGTAAATAAGTTGCCTCCCACATCCACGACACCGTCACAGCGTTATACAATAAGGAAGAAATCATTCTGAGAATGTGTACCTCGGCATCCGCCGTGGTGCGGAAGGCCATGCGGCAGCAGCGGCAGGCCAGCACGGCGTTCTCCACGGGC
Source organism: Agrypnia vestita (assembly GCA_016648135.1). Classification (NCBI taxonomy): domain Eukaryota; kingdom Metazoa; phylum Arthropoda; class Insecta; order Trichoptera; family Phryganeidae; genus Agrypnia; species Agrypnia vestita. The sequence continues at coordinate 47,551 of JADDOH010024691.1, read as the reverse complement.
CGCGCCTCGTGCGCCAGGAGGTGCATGCGGAGCCGACTGCGGCGGTTCACAAACTTCAGGCAGATGTGACACTGGAACGGCTTGACCTGTGAACGGCACACAATCTCTGTTATAGGTTTGAATTATAAACCTCCGGTTTCTTCGGTAGGTAGACAGAATACAGGAACAATTTTGGTGTGACGCACATATATAACTGTGCTGTAAATATATTTTAAGAATTTAATGTACCATCATTCATAAAAATATACAAAACAAACTCCCTATGCCAAATTTACAAAGATTGCTTTATAATTAAATCTTATCCCTTAGACGTATCAGTAATAGACATAGAACAAAGGGACAAATAAAGATACCAACTTTAAGAAACACCATGGCACTACATCACTATACATACTTGGGAGTTAAATGGTACAATACATTGTTGTCGCATAACAAATTTCACGAAAGGAGCATTCCAAAATACAAACAGTTTAAGAAAGAAGTCAAATCCTCGATTTTGGACAACGATGAATAACATTGCCCACATATCTCAAATGGTTTCTGTATAATAATTTCTGCTTCTAAAAATGGTTTCTGCTTTTGTACTTTAATTTGGCATGTAAATACTCCTCCCACAAGCTCGAGCTTTGGGTCACATTATGGGGAGTATATTGTCTTTAAAATGTTTAATTAATTTATTGTAAAAAACATTATTATGTATCTACTGTATAAATAAATATACATTTAATACATAATAAAAAAAATTATACATCTTTGCGTTGTTTCTTGAGCCTTCTTAAAGGACCATTTGGTTGGACATAACCTATTTCCGATGCCATCAATGCTCACTGCATCTTTCTTACGATTCTCTCCTCGTTGGTTCTTACTCTGCGTGACCAAATCATGTTTAACGTTCGGGTACCGGATCAAAAATATCAGATCAAAAATAGGAACGAGGGCCAGAGTTGGGCGCAAAGTGACTTCAGTCAAATGTTGCGTTTTTATGGAGTATAATGGTTTGACAATATTCTAAAATACATTTAATTACATTTCTTATAAAATGCTACAAGATTCTAATAAATTTATAAGTCATTTTATGAGAAGTGTTTCTCAAATACGTGCATCATGTCTGCCGTTACCTGATAAAAGGAATTACCTTATACAATATTCCCGATGGTTTGAGCAAATGGAAAGAAAAATATATGAAGCGTTGATGGCACCGGAAAGAGAAGACTACCACGGAAGACGTGGCATGACCAGATTAATCAGTTATTGGAGGGTGGTCCTGTTATGAACCTCGACAATTGTCAAGCTTGTAATCGAAGATATATAAATGTGAATGATGCAAAAGTTGCACGGAAAACATAATTTTTCAACTTTTGACTGTTGACTTTGAGAATACCAACTCAATATCATCTATAATTATTAAATAGTTTTAAAAATAAGATTTTTGGGATCATTATGTGCCCCATTCCGGAATAGGAGAATTAAATTGTTGATTTTATAAATATTTTTTAGTATTTTAGAAGGTTAAAATTCAAGTTTTAATAGGATTATACCACATTGATTAACTGAAAATGTTTTTTTTTATTCAAGTATAATTAGAGTCATCACTCGTTCAAAAATACCAAAAATTAGCAAAGTCGCAACAATCTGAAGCTACCGTGGTACGCGACCGATGCTGAACTGCAGCAAGTAGTGGTGATCTTGCGATTATGAAAGGGTCTTTATTTAATCTACGAATGGTTTTAGGTGTAACAATATTTTTGGTGTGGAGGCCATTTATAGAGCACATATCCGGAATACTCGCCATATTTATTGAAAATATAAACAAGGCACAGATCTGTGCCAGCCAATAGGAGAGCGCGCTTACACCCATTCAAGCGCCGTATATTGGTACAGTATATTTAATAGTATTTTTTTACCCTAACCCTGACATTGTCAGACACCGGTCAGTGGCGATACCACCCTAAGCCACCCTTTACAATCACAATTCGAAAAGGCCCTTTTCAAGGCTGCCAATAAAAGTCAGGATCGTGAGATTATGAAAGTGCCGCACACGGTGTTCAAATTCTGTATAACAAAGTTAGATCATGTTAGGTAACAATAATAATCATGGGTAGTATTAACATAATTATGATTATATTATTTATGAGTGCAAAGGCAGAGTTTTTATCGTATTTAAAAAAATAAAAAATAACCAATAAGTTAAACATTACTCTCTGTAAAGACCCTGGAATGTGAGAATTAATTAATACATTGTACGGTAATTGCAATAAACTTTTTAAACCTCACCTTGAGATGTGTGACCTTGTGTTCCTTGAGGTTCTGCGTATCGAAGAACTGCTTCCCGCAGACGTCGCAGCGGTGGCGCTTCTTACCGTGTATCCTGCCGTGGCTCTTCAAGGAAGACCTTCAACATACGAATTAGATTATGATCAAATACGAAAAGTAATATTATACAACGTTACAATGAGCCAACCAGCAGTTTCCAAAGTTGAAACAAAAAATGAGCATCCAATCCTAGGAAACACTTCCTTGCAGATAGAGTAGTGAAGAGTGGAAAAAACTTCCACAACACGTCAATGCTATGAATATAAATTAATTGAAAACAGGATTGGATTCGCATTGTGAAATAAGATAATGGCAATAATATTACTTGTGCAATAATAATTTTTCGATATTCATTGGTATAGAATGTTGCTTTTTTTCTTATGTGGCAGCACTGATTCGTCCCTATCAAAATTTTACCATATTATCCATAGTACCAGTTACCTTTTCATATCGACAAGTCTCGTTTTTGAACTGACAGGACAGATATCTCGCCTCCTGCCCCGTAAACTCTCGTCTAGATATTAAAGTATGCATGTAGATTCTCTCGTCTCATCACCGCCGGACAACTAGATTATCTCGTGTTGGATCCAACCGGGTGAACCCAGTGTTTGGTGATGTGACAGCTGGAAGGGGCGCCGAGAGACAATGAGGTGAGTCGAAACGTCCCTCCATCTCGGCCATACAGTCCACTTCTCTTCTCGTCACTCCTCTTAACCTTCCCTAATCCCATTTCCCTCCACATATTATCCCTTAATACCCACGCGCACGGCGAAACGCGTCGCGTACATCACGAGACATCCAGAGAAGTACCAGAGTCAGCATTTCATCATTCAAAGGCAATCAAAAGAGGTCCTGGAAGAATCAGGACATCCTGTCTAAAGAATGGCAATGGTTAGAAAAATCCACGCTCCAATTATTTGGAGCTGCCGCTAGCAAGATAATTGTGAGATGTGTACGTAGCCGTTTCCCTCACTCCAGAGAATTCACTGAGCGCAGACCCAAAGACAGAAATGTCCCTCCGAATTGATTGAGCAGGTCGTATTTAGATATAATCTAATACCAAGAATAAAGACATGTTGATACATAAGTTGTATTATTCGCAAAGTCTTCCCAAATCAAGTACACAAAACTTCACAATAACGAACACCAACATGATCGCTAACCTGACAAGCACTAGAAGTGAAGTTACCTGAGACGGAACTCTTTCCCGCAGCCCGCCTCCGCACACGTGAAGTTGGAATTGTGGCAGGCGTTGATGTGATGGTACAGCTCAACCTCCGTGGGGAACGAGTCCAGCTCGCACTGCGGGCAGCTGAGACCCAAGGCCAATAGCTCCGCCTGGTGGAAAGTTCTGGAAAAAAAATAATATTCATTTTAGAATTTTAAAAAAAAATAGTTCACAAACGCAAACATCCATTTGTCAAAATTGTGGATAGGATGACTCGCCTGTGGAACAGTAGCCTGCGTTCGGTGTGGAAGGCTTGGCCGCACAGGCCGCAGCGGTGCAGCGCGCCCGTCCCCGCGCCCACCCCGCCCGTGCACTTGTGACGGGAGAGGCGCTCCGGAGTGTCATACTTTCGCCTGCAACGAATTTGATTACAGTGACATTGTATAATTCAAATGATAAAATTCGATGGTGTTAAATAATAAAAATAGATAATTTCTATAGCGCCATTTTCAAAATCACCTATTCCTCCAATTCGCCCCACTCAATATCAGTGACAAGGTTTAGATTTAGTCGAGTAGTCCGATCACGGGAATCGCGCAGGTCTGAGACCTCCCGAATGGCCTGAGGCTTGATAACTCAATCGTAGATGACATCGCTTCTTCACGTCCACCGCCGAACCTTTCATTTCGGCTGAGTCACGACACGTAACAATATATTAAGAAACAGTTAATAGTTCTCAAACTTCATCCAGTTCTATTGAATAATCCCTAAGGGATCTTTTATGTTAAACAAAAATAACTGTCTCGTTTTGTGACAGAAATTATGTTAACCTTACTTATTTGGGTTTGCGTACTGTTACCAATTCAAGTTCTATGTTTGTGTATGAAAATCTATTTATGGTAATTTCCACTCATAAGTTGATATTACAATTAAGTATTGCCACTTTGAAAAATGTAGGAATAAAGGCCTCAATGCATCTCGTAATATATTCTTGTATGAATGTTGCAGAAAAGAGAAGAACTAACTTGCAGTCTATGCACTCGTGCCACTCCTTGTTCCTGTTCCGCCCGCTCCCCAGCAGGAGCAGCTCCTCCATCTCTATATCGTCTTCCTCTTCATCCACTTCCTCCTGCTCGTCCTCTTCCACGTGGTACATCTCTGCCTTTATCACTGTTCAATCAAATAAATACAATTAAATAAATAAATTCTCTCCAGCGACAAATTTGGAAATATAACAAAAGTGTAATGTTTATCCGATATTGGATTTAGGATGACTTCTTTGTTCCGTCTTCAAAGAACACGATCGAACAAATCGAATTTGAGAGTTGTGAAATGAATGTGTGCGGCTTTAAATGAAGCAGAATTTTTTTGCAACGTTTTAATCATTTTATTTGACTTGTATTAAAGAGAATAAATATATAATAATCAATATAAACTACTGTGGTGGAGCCAGACCTGCCTGGACTCTAGATCCTCGAGCGTGTCAAACGGACCAATTGCATTCGAGGGATACCGCCCAACGAGAAGCCGGAGACGCCGACAAAGTACCAAACCCATTCTCTCATCGACCGGCGCCCGCGTTACCACGCTCAAACTCTATGTATATTGTTGTATACGCATTCTCCAACAAGTAAAGTTTTGTGACTTCAATAAACCATCGAGTTAATTGTGAGTGTCTTTCTATTCATCCTGTATAACATCCCGCCTAGCCTTGTCATGCACCTTCAAGCACACGCCTTCAGAGTTCACTCTACATGCATCAGACTGATTGGGCATTTTGGCAGAGGTGCACAATCACACTGATTCCTTCGCGAATACACGCACATCAAATCATATCCGCCACACTGGTGACACCGATCTGATGTATAATACAATAACACCCATTTGCCACACTATTTTAATGATAAAAACCATTCAGAAACATAAAGAAAAATTAGGACATTAACTTGTAGTATTTTCAACTCATAATTTAGGAACTTACCCTGCTCCACCGAGGGCGGGCGCAGCTCCATGGCCTGCCTGACCATCTCCTCCTCCTCTTCGTCCAGCCACTCCTCCAGCACGATCACCTCCCCGCCCTCGGGCCAGTCCTCCTGCGGCTCCTCCTTCACCATGAGCGGGCCCATGGGAGCCCTGCGGCGGGTGGCCTGCGCGCGCTCCAGGGTCCTGCGGGGCGACCTCCGATCCGCGTGCATCGTCTTGATGTGATTCCGGACATCGGGGAATGATGTGAAACCTATAAAATAGCATCATTCTTCCATGACTATTATTTTTTATGAGAAAATTGACAACTAGGCATCACGCTATGTTTACTCCTAGTCTGTTAAAAGATCATTTTTCTTTCAAATCAGACTTCGGTTGGACAGTCTAAAGATAACTCTATTGCATGAAAACTAAAATAGTGTTTCGGGGTTATAATTTTTTTAATGTTATAACAATATATTTGTTCACATTTTTTTTAAGGAAATGCTTCAAGAGTAAATAGATCTATCATAATAAAATTGATTAAATGCCCGATTAGCTATTGCCTGCCCAACATAACTTGACGTGCGGCAGGATTGGAACTAAAACCCGCCCCGCCCGCACCCGGCGGTAACCCCTGGCCCTGTAATTCAGTACAATTTTGTATTTGCTCGGGAGCTGTGACATCTTGATTACCAATATACACTGAATTATTATGTCCAAAACATCCTAAATAGTCCGGAATGGTGCAAGAACAATTGCCAATGAAGTATTAAAGTTTTGCGAGGCTGAAAAAGCAAATGATGGACCGATATTACCGTCTGTCAGTTTGACAGATAGAGCGGCCGCCGTGAAGCGCGCTGTTACCCGACCAAATTTATATTGAAGCCTCTGACACTGGTCATCGGACATTCAGTACATTATATATTGTGTAATAAATTTACAACCTGGCAACTTCTGTTTCGCGACAGGGGCGACCTCCCTCGCACGCCAAGTTATCGTGGTGGCACTCTATGGGTTTTGCAAAATGGTTTAATAAGTTTACGTTAAATTTAGCAAATCGAGAGCAAATACGAAAACCATGTACTGGGGCATCTTAAGGGCTCTTGAGTACAATACTATACGACAGACTTGACATACAATTTAAAAACCTGAAAAAACATTAATTTTTTTATTTCAAATTTCTCCAATTAAATAATATTTTAATACGCATCCTAATTTTGTTGTATCAACTTGGCGGAAGGCAGTTTATTAATGGAGAGATAGCTGGATTAAGAGAAAACTTCCGCACAAACAAACTCTTGAGTCTAAATAAAGTTGAAGAAGATACTCACCATATTGGCATACTATGCAAGGGAACACGGCTCTGTCGGGGATCTTGTGCACCAGAGAATGGGTGACTGCGTGCGACGTACGGTGGAGACTCACTCCGCATAATCTGGAACCAACGGAAAGTAATGCATTATTAAAACGAACTGATTTAGGGCACGAGGGTCTAAAAATTATTTTGAACTGGCTGTGATCTGTAAAAAATGAGGGTACTTTTACATATCGGTTCCTAAAGAATAAGGCCAGCGCCACACTAAGCGCATCTTCCACCGCGTCTTTTCCGTTGCGTATAATCGGCAAAGCAAATGGGTCGTCCGTTCATCCGCATAGTTTGTTTGATAAGCGCATATTGTATAAAAAGGAATTTAGCGGTGTTCTGCGACCGAAGAGACGCGGCGTACGATGCGCATAGTGTGGCGTAGGCCCAAGTATTTATTTATTTATAAAAGAAAAAAAAAAGTTTTTAAAAAAAGTTGTGACAGACGGACAGACAGCGAAATTATTATAATTGGGATTACGAATTACCATGGTTAATGCGATTATCACTTTGGGACTAGGGCCCTAATTCAGTCAGTACTTCTATGATTTAAAGGTTAAGGTACGTCCTTTATTATGCTTTTTAAGATGTACCTTAACCTTATCATTTAAGTACTGACTCTGAATTTGCCCCTAGGTGATCTAAAAAAGTTGACAGGCATCATCCGTTAAAGGAATAGGGCACAAGATGGTAATGTGTATATAGCAGTGGCGTGCAGCACATACAAGCAAAAAAGCTGTGCATTATTAAAGATTCTGGGAAACAAATATTAATTAAATTATCCTTATCTTAAGAAAAAGTTGATTGAAAATTCTAGCCGTAATTCGTCCTATGGCTAGATGTTTTATTTCCGACGTTTCTGTATCCAACTTAATGTCAATTCATAATTTATCTCACTTGTTTGCGCCCAACAAATTTGTTCCATAGATCTAGTCAAGTCGAGAAAAAACTCATCCTGAACTGTGTATTTTTTTCTAAACTTTTCATGGAATAGCATGTTTCTTTGAAAGGTTCAATGTCAAAGGCGAGAACTGTGCGCACGTCACTTGCAGAAATTACATTTTTTACAAATTCCACCCAAAACTTTTCGTGTGAATTCTATTTCTCTTCAGTGTAAATTCAATCCGTTTCTATTTATGTGAATTAGTTTGTGGTAATTTATCAAGAAACTTCGTAAAATTGAGGTTTTTGAATTTTGAATTTTATATGCAATATGAAAATATTTATTTACGACAACATTGCCATCGATGATATCATAAAATGTTTGATGATTTATTTTTGTGAAAAGAAACATAATTCTGAAATTAGTATTATTCTTGATTTAATTAATATATAAATCGTCTTAGAAATATAGAAAATTTTTGCCGTCTTACCGACATATATATAAAATATTTATTTATTTAGAAAATCCTTGTATACATTACTTTTTTTATAGTGCAGTTATTTTTGTGGATTAAAGCTACTCGGAATAGTTTAAAAAAATACAAAATATGTATATACCGATATAGGTACATGGGTATATATATTTTTTTAAATATAGGTATTTAGTCGGTCACAGCATAACCTAAGTTTAAACCCATTGGTAATATTAGCCTGTAATTTAATATTGGTGATTGCAAGGAGATATCATGCGGTAGCGCTAACCTGGATAATATACTCCTTGTGATTCAAGATCAGTTCAGAAGCGAAATTCTAACAAACTTAGTTAAGTCGTTCTAATGTATAATCCACGCTTTTGACAAATAAAAAATTTCAATACTCGTCATCCGAAAACTGTGTGTTATAAAATATTTTTAAAAATGACGCACCTGCACACAAACAGGGCATCGGTCCTCCCCTGGCCGCTCCAATCCGTGTCCTCGCTCTCCCGCTTGACCCTCGTCTGATCCACGTAGTCCAGATCCCCATCCACGTCCTCCTCCTCGCTCAGCCCCGGCTCGGTCTTGATCCTCGAATACTTGAGCAGATTGTGCGGAGACTTGCTCGTCTTGCTGCTGTCCTTGTCCGAGCCAAAAATTTTACTGAGGCCGGCAAAGAGCTCGTCAGCATTGTCTCCTTTTCTGGCAAGATCATTTTTTTTCACATCCATGTTGTTGCCGGAACGATTTTCCTTCTCGGCCGTTCTCGGCGCCCTGTTCATCTCCTCCTTTGCGTTGGTGTAATTCTGAATCTCCTTCTCGGACAGCTTGACGACCTTCACCTCCGGCTGACGGACGCTTTTGATCATATTCAAGATCTTTTCGGTCTCGGCTACCGACAGATTCGACGTCGCAAAAGACGATTTCTTTTTTTCTGCTTTGGGTTTCTTTTGTTTCTTGCTGGCAGAATCGTTGGATTGGCTCGAAGCCGCGTCGTCGATCTTTCTTTTCTTGATTGTCGTCAGCTTGAACTGGTCCTTGCTGTGTTTAACGGTCCTGATTTTAGTCTCGACATCAGATTCGGACTTGTCCGAGGAGCCTTCCAGCAAGTCTAACAATTCTTCCCTGGTGTAGATCTGTTCCACTTTGACTGTGCTCTCCTTCAAAGGTTTTTCCTGTTTAGGGACGGCGGCGGTTTCTATTTTTTCTTCCGGTTTTTTAGCAGCCGCATTTGCGTCGTTCCGAAGGTTTTCAACTTCATCTTCGTCCAAGATTTCATGTTTGACGATGGTATATGACACAATATCATCTTCTAAATCCATTTGATCGGGATGTCTGTGCCCTGTTAAAGAGTTTCCCAGTGTTTTTGCATCCTCGGCTAATATCTCTTCATCTAAGAACTCAATGTCCATAAAGTCATCATCGTCTTCATTATCCACCATAGGAAGATCACACTCTGTCGCTTCAGTTGCGGTATTATTGGCTTTAACTGTATCTTCAACAGTCATGATTATTTCATCATCACTTTTCTGTTCTCCAGAAATTTCTCGCGTGTCCTTTCCTTTTAACTCCTCCCGAACGGGAGCGGTAGCTGTTTTTTCTCTAATTTTCGCTAGAATTTTCGAAGGCACCTGCTTTTCTTCCCTGACGGTTGTCAGAAGTTTAGGATGAGGAGTCTGTAATATTTCTTCATCGTCGTAATTATCGTCATCTGCGAAATACTCGTCTAAATCCTCTTCCTCCTCCTCTTCTAGATGTTCTTCCAAGAATTCTATATCATCGTCGTCCATATCCGAGGTCTCTGAGTTGTCGGGGGTTTGATATGGTTTTTCATCAGCGGATCTACAGTCCTCTTTTTGACCCTCATCTGACAAGTCTTCCTTTTTGATTAATACGGTTTCACTTTCAGGCTTTTCACATTCATCTTTCTGGTTCTCTGTCAATACCTTGTCCAGGATACTCTTCACCTCCTCTTCAAGGTTATTTATTTCCTGACTCGTAATTTTTTCGTCAGCTACGTGATTGTGCATTTTGGCGGCATCTTCGTGTTTTGTGACTGATAGCAGAGTGCCATCGGGTTCGGTAACCAGTTCCCCTTCCTCGAGCTCGGCGATGTTTTCGCCGTCCTCTTCCGCCGCGGCGTTCTCCTCCTCGTCTTCCGGGATGGCCATATCCATGAGGAACTGATAGATGTTGTCAGATGGGGGCACCTCCTTCCCTCCCGTGATGCTGGACAGTTCAACTTCGTATCCAAGAATTTCACTGCAATAAAATAATACTAAATAATTAAATAAATTCAAATATTTTTTTAGTAAAATCAAATCTGTACAAACACAATCACTGGATTCAATAATCAGTTATGATAAATTATAAATTAAGCATATACACTCGGGTCTCTCTTTATGCATACTACTTTTATGCGGTTTTGACGTTATGCAGTTTATATTCCGTGAAGCATTTTTTTTAAATATGTACTTCTCTTTCTTCCATGCTGTCTATCACTCTCATTCATCAGACAGATGTCACTCAGATTCGTTACAATAACAAAAGTTTTCCCAGACACCGCAAACCAGCCCCGGGCCTAATTTCTCCTGTTCACGTCTTGACGTCTAATTACGAGCATTGACCCCTATCACGTCTGGATTGTGTGCGCCCATCTCTTTCCTCCTCATACATCTGCACATAGTACAATAAGCAGTACAATGCGGCCGAAATCAAGTGAGATTGGGCATGTCTGGGCAGTTCTCCCCTCCATTGTTTTCAGAAATTTACCAATTGGTGAGCGTTCGACATTCGGAAGTGTTACACGTACAGTATTTATTTTAAGTTGTTTGCTACATAAAAAATCAATCATTTTTTTGGCAATTTTAGAAAATTATAGAATGTGTCCTTAATTTTTATAAGTGTCTAAACTTTAGATAGATTATTATATATAGCAGTATATAGAAGTCTCAGCAGCAACGTCTTTATTCTGCATCATGGGAATGACAAATTTCAACCATAGATGGCGATGGCATAGTTGTATTGACTAAAGTAAACAAATTACATAAATAACATATATACAACATTAAAAAACTTAATATGAGTGATCGATCAGTGGATGTTACATTGCGTAAAATGATCACTTAAACCAGCCTTATGACAGATTGTAAGCCCCATAGATGCCCAAAAAAGACATTCAAGAATACATTACGTAATTTATTCTTGCATGCAAACTGCTAATACAGTTTTGCAAGATACCTGTAATAAAATTAATTTAAAAAAAATATATTCTTACTATTTTCAAATTAAGCTAAACGCTTGTGCTATGAAAATAGGGCTAACTTGCTGGTCTGGAGTGAGGTTCGAATCTGCGACCTTTGGATCACGAGGTGAGAGTCCTAAACACTAGACCAACAAGTTACTTATTCCAAACATTCATTGCCTACTACTATTTCACACATTATCTTTGACTTTTTAACGTTCATGATAAGGCCACATTCCTTGCATACATCATACGTCCTGCTTATCACTCTGTAAGTCTTGTTCGCTATTTGCCATTAATATGCATCATCCGCGTACAGCAATGAAATCACTCTTTTTCGCTTCTATATTCATACATTACAATTCTTTTCGAAGCTTGCTTTACCGTGCTTTATATTCCGAGGCAAAGAAATTTCACTTCAATAGTAATTTTTTAAATAATAACAGTGAGCGATGTAATGCCAGTACTGAATATATGGGAGTGACATATATCTCATAGCGTTAGCACAAGAGATAACGCGATTAAATAAGTTGACTGTACCTGGCCCTGACGAGAAACCCCTGAAAGTCTTCCTCCGGATGGACCTCGATGTTCACGTCCTCCCCTCCGGCGTCCTCCATACTGATGACCAGCGACATCACGGAGCCGTGGCCTCAGCAGTTGGCTGCAACCAACGCGACACATCACATAAACACAGACATCCTGGATTTCACTTCTGGACTATTTATCAATCAAGCCAGAAATCATTCGAAACGGCAGAAAGACCACAAGTTCTAAATTAACACCTAATCAAAAAGTGCACTAAGATAAAAATGTATGCATCTGACAGATGCGAAACATAACCTTAAATTATATACTTGCTTTGATTTTAACGAGAAAAATCTCGGTTTCATGCTAAATATTTTGCTCTCGTTGCATTCGGCAATGATCTGTTTATAAACAAATCTATAAATGCAATCTGAACCATGCGAACTCAGCACAAAAAAAGTGAATACAAAATGAGAGGGAAATGCAAATATCTTGCTTATCGCATATTCTGTTTTTTTTTTCGAATATTATATTCGAAGCCTATGAGAGCAAAGATATTGTAAAACACTCACATTCCGTTCTGTGACGCTATTTAAATTAAGTAGTACACAATTCGATGCATTTCTTCGAAACTTCTGCGAAGGAGCGAAGGCACAGGCACAAACAAATTACATTAACAAGCATTACACAAGTAATTGACAAATACAACGCAATTCGAATATATCAGCGGGATATTTCGTGCCGCGTATGAAAATACCGGCGAACATACAAGACAAGCCGGGTCTCGTAAACGACGTATTTTAAAATGCCGTCCTCTCGATAAAACCACGGCCGCGTTATCACCGCATCCACAACGCCGGATTCGGATTATCAAACGTAATTACAAACATTATGAGCAATGGACACGGCTGTCAGACATACCAGGTACTATTTCAAATTTCCGACCAAAACAATTCGGAAATATTTGTGTGGCTATTGAGTGCGAGCGTGTCCCATTCGAGAAATTTGCTTCAGATTTGAGTGATCTTTTTTTCAGCCAAACGGCGACATGTTGAGGCCGTGTTAGCAGCCAGCCACTAGCGTCACTCCGCTCGGCTGCGTGGCCCACACACGAACAATTTCAGATAAGCAGCACCTTTTTCGCAGAAATATTGCACATTTCGGTGATTTTAGAGTATCTTTACCGAATAACGTCAAATATTATTAATAATCTTACACATTTTTATTTCCTTATCACTCTGATTCGGTATTTAAAGACAATATACAGATAGTGACATCTTGACTAACGCTATTGTGAATGGCCACGTTTAATAAATAAACAATGCTTGTCAAAATTGAGACATATTTTCTTCAATTAATTCGAGTATTTTAGCTAGTTTTAAAAATATAATTATGTTTAGACATCCGATTAAGATAATTAAACTCTAACGTACGTCTAATTCTTAATCGATTGAGTATATTTAATAAGATAATTATTCAATTATACATTGTTCTTATAAGATTGCTTTATGTTTGACCGTGTATGTAACTTTGAACAATAAGAAAAAAATTCATTTAATTCCTGAAAAGGATCTCTACATAACAGCGTACAATACAAAGCAGTTTAAATAAATAGCATATATGATCTATTTATATTGTTCTTAGTCGAGAATAACCTGTACAATTTCATATATTTTAACATTTATATCACACTAAGATAATATTGAAACATCTTCCAGAACCAGTAGTAACCCAATAAGACCTTGAGAGACAACACAAATATTGGAAATTGCATAGGTCATAACTTGTTTAGTAAGTAAATTTGTCAAAATACGTACACGTGATAACCTAACCTAACCCACTTACCAAATAAAAGTATGAAACCTTTAAAAATTTGTAAATGATTAATACTCAGCACTCACCTTAGGTGAGATGACAATACACCAATGCTTAGCATTGCGGTTCCATGGTCTGTTTATTCTGCGCAGACTCCTGACCTTCCGGACCATGTAAGAAGACTCTTGTGATATCATGGTCTCCAACTCGTAGGATATCAAGCATTCTTATACATTCCCAGTGACCACTCATTTCTCCAACTCCTCTAGAGACATTAATAATAATAAAACTTTATTCTAGTATGTGAGGAGGTTAGTGCAGTCCCACACATTCCTTATATAAGTATACATATATGTATTAAATTAAGATATAAACAGAGATTATCAAATGCAGATACATAATAGATATTGTAGAGAACCTTTCTTTAGTACTTGATATGGTACTGAATAAGTACTTGATACAGTTTTATATTATGATTGTTTGACATATTTAAGTATTGAAATAAAATGGATATTTTATACGAACCGTGTGAATTCTTGAAGTTTCGCTGGAGTCGTATCACAGCGTCTTCAGCAGTGTATCCTCTCGCTGTGGGGGTCAAGGATTTACTGATGATTTCTTACATGGCTGTAGATTGTATGCAACAAGTGGAGATGTGTTGCTTCTTTCTATGCGCAGAGTCATTGGAGTGCTATTGATGCAATGTGAACTAACAATATCTTCGGGCTCGGATAGTTTTGTACTTGGAGTGAGATATGCTCTTGTATAAACACAATATTTAATTTTAAATTTGAATATTTTTCGTTCCTTTTTATTTCCTCTGGCATTTCGTTGAAGATCTTCATTGCACTGTCGAAACATGGACTTCCTGAATGGCAGTTTCGTTTTTCTTCCTCTTGTATCATGTTCATGCTCATGCTGATTTGCATCAATTTTTCTATTAAATTCTGGTGATACATTTCCATTGAGAATTTTTTAAATAAATAATTTAAGGCTGACTACTTCGGCAGACTCCTCAGATCCTCGGATGCGGTCTGACACCAGGAGTTGGGCCGGCGTTTGAGAGAAATTTCGATTGAAAGATGGGACACGGCTACCGCCGGGAGATGGGCCTATTCCTTTTTCTTGAGAGTGGCCGAGAAGGATAACGGCAGGGGATATTTTCCGTCGCTGGACCACCATACTGTTCAGCTACTATTGGGTCATGGGGAATTCAGGTTGAAGTTGTTCGATCTAAGACTCGCTGCTGACCCATGGTGTACTTGTGGTCGGGTGGAACATATCCTCTGGGATTGCACAAATATGAATGATGCAAAAGCGGATATGCTTAAAGAGACGACTGAGTTACGGATGAATGAAGGAGGACGACCATGTAACGACGTCCTTGTGAAGAATAAGAAGAACTTCGGATGCTTCAGACAGTTCACTCGTGTGTGGATGACCCGCCGGGAAATTCTAAGGGGATCTGTTTGATTTGCGTATTAATTTTTGTAGAGGTACCTGTCGGTCACGCTGTGTATTTATTTTTAAAATAAATAAAAACACTTTACTTTGTATTAAACCACGATTTATTGTTGTGCCAACCGGTTTCGCTTAAACGTAAGCTTCATCAGGGCAACTTAATAACTTATTAAGTTCCTTAACCTTCCGGGCCATGTAAGAAGACTCTTGTGATATCATGGTCTCCAACTTGTAGTATATCAAGCGTTCTTATACCAGTGATCACTCATTTCTCCAACTTCTCTAGAGACATTAATAATAATAATAATAAAACTTTATTCTAGTGAGGAGGCTAAGTTAAGCTTAAGTTATTAAGTTGCTCTGATGAAGCTTAAGTTTAAGCGAAACCGGTTGGCACAACAATAAATCATGGTTTAATACAAAGTAAAGTGTTTTTTAATTAGTGTATATTATAGATATACAGTTTCATTATGGGAAAGTAGGTATAGAAGTCATTTGGGTGTACACAGGACTTATGACCTGTCTTTTTATGGTTGACTTAAGTGATCACTTTACGCAATTGTAACATTCGCCATTTCCACCCATGATACCCAATTGTGTAAAGTGATCACTTAAGCCAACCATAAAAAGACAGGTCATAAGTCCTGTGTACACCCAAATGACTTCTATACCTACTTTCCCATAATTAATACAGTTTCGTCTCTGTGAGATATCTATAATATACACTAATTGATTAATAATGTCTCTGTGACATAAATCCAGCACTGTTCTGAAAGATTTGAACAAACTCAAAATATTCTAAAGTGTTTTTATTTATTTTAATATGTCAAACCACAAAGTTATTGCTTTCTACCAAAGTATTTATTTTTCTTTTCTTTTATTTTTCACAACTACGAGAATGTCAGTCCGACTTGAGCCATCCACTGTGGGATTCGTCTTCATCTTTAATTTATTTCTTTTCTTTGTTATTCTCTACTTTATATAGCCTTATTTTGTTGTTGTATTCTTTGTAATATGTATATATATATACATACTATTATTATAGATCATACCAAGCCTTGTACAGCTTGCCCTATCTGTTATTTTTGTAATTATGTTTTATCTATGTTGTGTTGATTGCTAATAAAGACCTGTCTCGAGGTGGGGACAGTGAATGGCTTTGTTCTAGCGGCCATGCTGCTTCACAACGGTATATACGACCGGTGCGGAGCGGCACAGTTTTGCTTGTTAGTAGAAAAAATTACCATGAGACGATTGAGTAGGACCGATATTGAAGCTTTTGCTCTTAGAACGGTCCTGGGTGAGCAGTGGGTACCATTCACTGTACAGTGTAAGTGGTGAACAAGTAAACAAAATAAAGTTGCTAAAAAATTTTGACACAGAGTAACATGAACATCGCATAGATTGTTATTGAGTTAACGAGTATTGCGGTTGTTATGTGTAAGAAAATTGTCATAAATAAAGAATTGATATTTTGTGTTCTAAGGGTTCAGATTATTGTCATGGAAATGGATGTTGCATTGCAGCAATTGTTGCATTTCTTCTTGACTGTTGCTTCCGTGGTTGATATGAGGAACAATAATAGTGCTGTTCACTATTTTATATGACTTAGTACTGGTGAATCAATCTTTTAATTCTTTCCAAAAGTTGCATTTTTTTTGCAACTTTTCAAATTTAGTCTGGATTCCATTACGCTTCCAGATAATCGGCCCGATTCTGAAAATAACAATGTCTGGATCTTTAAGATCTTTATCCCAACACTTAATAGACGATAATAAAAATTAAAAATGTCCAGAGCGAATTTTGTAATTCTACGGCTCAAATACACTGTATTAAAAGATGATATAAGAAAGATTGTTTCTTACAATCGTATTAATTTCTTCATCCACAGCGTCCAGATGAAATATCATGGCTAAACTTGTAATGACCGCGTTCGGCGTTATACCGCGTATTCAAATCTTCCCACCTTGACATTTTTTGACAGATATGTCTGGATCTTTAAGATCTTTATCCCAACACTTAATAGACGATAATAAAAATTAAAAATAAACGAGACATAGCTTTACGTCGGTGTTTGTTTCTATGAGGGAGGGAGAAAGATGTAAATTGCTATCTGTCAAATGTCAAGATGGGAAGATTTGAATACGCGGTAACGCCGAACGTGGTCATGACAAGTTTAGCCATGATATTTCATCTGGACGCTGTGGATGAAGAAATTAATACGATTGTAAGAAACAATCTTTCTTATATCATCTTTTAATACAGTGTATTTGAGCCGTAGAATTACAAAATCCGCTTTGGACATTTTTAATTTTCATTATCATCTATTAAGTGTTGGGATAAAGATCTTAAAGATCCAGACATTGTTATTTTCAGAATACGGATGAATATTTCATTTCATTAACTTATTTCAGAATCTCACCATCTATGATAAAAATGCCCCAGGCCTTGGAAGAGTTGGCAGTGTAAGAGGAAATGGTTGAAAAAATCAAACAGAAAAACATATTCAACTGAAATATAGTACATATTTATTTAATAAACAAAGTAATAACAAAATACATTTAATCTTTTGAATGAAGAATGTTACGAAGAAAATTGTTCCATGCACCATAAACAAATATATCTCTCTATATATACATACACAATGAAGAAGTTTAGATTTTTTTATAGAATAGTTATAAAAATTTAAGTAAAATTAAACAAAAATGTTAGAGAATCATTAAAATATCTCTACAAATTAAAAAGTTATGGGACTTCAAAGTCGCGTTGCAAAAATAATTTTGTTTCATGCGATGGTCCAGCGCGTGATGTCACTTGACCTAGAAAATGCGGCACATGTTCGCTTAGCGCTTGTGGTGCAACTATCTTGACTGTGTCAAATGACATCACAAGCGGCATAATCCACAGTCGCTCCGCACTAAAATATGTTACCTTAAATAATCTATTTCTCGGTCATTTAATTTAATAATTTGGGAATAACTGCTATACAGTTTGTCATACTTTAAAATAATCATAAAATATCCTAACCCGACTGCTAGAATAATTCAAATTGTACCTATCGTAAGCATTACAGGGGATACTTTTGCATAACATGACAAAATGTCATTATTCATATTACTTATTATAACACAACAATAACATTTTAAAAGGGATATTCTTACACCCAATTTAAAGAAAAATGTATCAAATGCTAATGTATCACTTTTCAATCCAAAACAATAATGGATAGCTACACAATGATGATCTTTTGATACCTATTAGAACTAGAAAAGTACAAAAATGTGACATTAAATCAAAGACTTTTTTGGAAAGGGTTTTTTCTTGCACTAGGAGAAAATACTATTACCATAAAAATAAAGAAGTGTGGGGCAAGGCACTGGCAACACAAAAAGACACCAGATTGCTGATCTAGTTTTGGTGTGATGCAGCGTAATAATTTGCTAGACATCGGGGCTCCTACGCCTGAACATCCGTTGGAGGGCAATAAAATACGCCGTAACAGTGCTGCTTTTTGAAGCCAAGATTAGGACGCTAAAAGAGTCACCATTAATTAACCTTTCATCTTCAGTGATAAAAAAAGAGTTGACATGCCTCTAATTGTGTGAATATCACCGTAAATATACTAAATACAGAGTTAAGATTGTTATTACGGTCGTTAGACATATTTAACTGTAAATAATTGCGGATATTTTATACGAACTGTATGTTTTTTAGAGAAACGATTCTCGACGTTTCGTTGAATGCTTATTCAATGTCATCAGGAGCACAACCTTTACCCGCGGAGGTAGAGGGCGGAATCGTTTCTCGGAAAACATACGGTTCGTATAAAATATCCGCAACTATTTACAGTTAAACTAAATACAGAGTTAATATTTTAGGTATTCCTCCGTAATATATTTGTGTATTCAATAGAATAGTTACAGTATACAAGAATTTACCGGATACAACAAAACAAAATGTTTTCTTGAAGAAACTGATGGTGATTTGCGTGTTAAAATGTATGTATTGTAGAGGGAGCGGTGCGGGGAGCGTTGTGGATGGTGCACAGAACACAGAGTGGGGCGCATAATGCGCAGAGCGGGTGGTGCCAGGTTACCGATTTACACTCTGTAGTAGCAGGGCACACACTGGCCGAGTTAAACGTGTCATTATGCTGTCTTTCGTGATGCTCAATTTTTTCTCATTTTTAGCACTGAAACATGATAATTTATGAATATATTCACTTATATACACACCAAATATTAATATCAGTAAAAAAAGTGAAATACAGTAAAAACATCGTTATTTCAAACCCCGACAATTCGTAATTCGCCATAATGTGAAATTTTTGTGAAAAGCGAGAACTACAAATATGTCAATATCGGGTACTTGAGTACATAATAGAAATGTCGCAATCTTTTATATTAGCATAAAAAATATTGCGTTATCGAAATGACTTCTTGAAATATTTAAAAATACAGACTTTTTCAATTTTTGGCAAATTTCGCAATTGCATTGTGATGTTTTTTCTTTTGTACCTTGAATTTCGAATTAACGGGGTTCCGTATAGTTCAAAATATTTTTTTGGATCCTACGAATTTCGAATTAACGAGGTTCTACCGTATTCACATTAATCTGACTTAAAAGGCGCGTTCCTTTGTCTTACACTGAGTGCACGGAACAGGAATGCCCGTTTCAATTTCAGCACCATATGGTAAAGGTATAGGACAATTTTCACTGTTACTAATGAAATCACTGCTATCTCTTGGCTAACTGGAATTTGTTTTTTTGTGCGACTTTTTAACGAGGAACCTCTCCAACGACACTTTTACCTGCTCTTGATGATTACGCAGATATGTGACACTGTATTGTCATCAAACAGATTCACCGCTCACTGCTGCAACTTCATTTGGATGATTCCGCAGACTAGCAAAATATATTATTATATATTAATTAACGTGAATTTATTCGTACACTCTCTGGTTCCGCGGCTGGGTCAAATATGTTTGGCTTGTTTAAAAAATATATTAACGAGCTTGTAAATTTTGAAAAAAATATGAAAAGGTGCAACTTAAAAATTTTAATGCTTTAGTAAGTTGCGCTTTATTACAAAACACGGTTTTGCGGAATGTGTAAAGCCCTGAACAGCTGAACATCATTCCAAAAGAAGTGTTTCAGAAGACTGTCCAACAATGGCGGGACCGTTGGGAGAAGTATGTGAACACGAGGGAATAACTTTGAAGGAGATTAGAGTAAGTATAGTTTGTTTGAATAAATGCGTCTCAGCCAGCCAAAGGTTCTATATACTTTTTGAACACAGTATTAATGTATGTCAACAAATTGAAATGACAACAACAGTCTGAAGAAGACATCGACCGTGAAACGCCAATACTTCTTAACTCGCATTTTTCATATCAAACGAGCAATAACTTCTAACTTCAGTTTGACAGTTTGATATACGTACATATAATTGTTGAGTGATATGTCAAAATACATCAATTACAATCATTTACACCATACACGAAAAAAAACGAGCAGGTTTTTTCTTCCTAAAACTTTCACATTTATAAAGATAGACATATTGGCAGTTCACGGTCAATATACAGAAATCGGTCTACTGATAGTCACTATAGCATTGTATGGAATGGAATTGTTGGATGCCTTCGAGATGTTGTTCTGGAGGCGGATACTGCGAACCACGAGAAGCACAAATGTCTCTATTTTCATATATGAAATATCGGGATCACAAGATGACATTAGACGAGAACAAAAATAAACAAGACGTAAGTATGTTCGTCGTATTTAAATAAGGAGAGTATATTTTCACGTATCTCTCTCAAATTAAATACCTTTATTTGCGATGTCCGATGTCTGCAATGCATTTAGAAAAGGGATCAATTTCTCCAATGCTTTCTTATCCGGGCGGTCTGGTCTGACAGAGCTTCGCACTGCCGCAAACATAACCTCACAATTCATGTGTTTCGACTAAAATTACATGAAATAAATACTAAGGCTTATAGAAAAAATATTATTTCATATGCACTTATTAATTTCTTCTCCCACAGAGTCCTGATGCAAAATTATGAGTTGGGCCATAGAAAATAGAAATGGCGTTGGACTCGTATATATTTTTGCCGTTTGACAGATAACCGTCATCTACTTCTTTCTCCCTCTGACCACACCACAGATGTATATCTGCGTCTTTTTTATTTTTATTCTTGTCTATTAAGTGTTGGGATAAAGACCTTAACATCCCAACATTTCATTGTCGAAGTGACTTGAAAGGGTTACTAATGATGATGCTTTGATCTGTATGCAAAAGGAAAAAAATCCTTAAAACAGTAAAAACTGAGATTTTGTGTTTTAGCCATATCATGAGACATCCGGAGAAACATCAAATCCCGCATCTCGTCGTCCAGGGTAAAATTGTGAAAAAAAAAAAGGTCTTGGTGCGTGCATTGCTAAGGTTTAATCATTATTTTATTTGCCTTATGAAAATGAATGAATTTTTAATATTCTACCTAGTTACTGTACTGCCCCACTAAACTAAAAAGCAGTATCTCCATTAAACAACTCAAAAAATGTGAGTGTAGCAATTCCCATCATTCAAATGAATATTAATTTATTTTTGCCGCTCAGTCAATAGATATTGAATTAATGCAGAAAAAGGTTATTTTATTATTATTTGAGGTATGTTTGTATACTTTAAACTTTTAAACTGCAAACAAGCTACATGTTACATACCCCAGATGGATATATTGGATATATAATTAAACATGCTTATATTTTAATATTTTGATGGAAATACGGCAAACAATATTTTCGATGTTTAAAGCGTTAACTCTGTGGTTGGACTAAATTAATTTTATGAATAGCCCGTTACCTGACATACTCCACATTTCGGCGTCCACTTCTCAATTACCCCCACCATAGCTATAGCCACGCCGCGGTTCAAAAATTGATTTGTTTGCTAGAATAGATGAAGGATAGTTAGTTTGCGTCCGTCCTGATGAAGATACAGTGATATTGAAACCATTAGACGTGGAGTTACTAGTTAAGTGGTTAATACAAAGTTGTTTAATTAAAATTAATAATATGGCAAACAAGTTTATTAGAAAGGTAAAATACGACCTCGAGTATCCAAAACCACAAAAAAAAATCCTTTTTCAAAAAGTACGGATTTACTCCCTTTTAGTGTAGTGATAGCCTAATGTTCTACAGAAAATAGGCCCGAAATATTTTTAAAAAGATGCAAACGTTGACGTCTCGTATTTCTGTAACTGTCGACGTTTCACCCAAAGTGTAAAGAATATTTTGTATTCAAAATTGAATGAAGAATATTTCCCAAAATTTTTGTTACTAGCTACAAGACTCCCTATATAATATAATTTTGAGTATATTCTCTCACTTTACTTGATGTGATATAAAATTAAAACAAGCCGGGTATCTAACAAATTAAGTATTTTCTGACGATGGTATAATCTCGTATTAAAATTTAAACAAAGGTGAAATGTCAGGGCTACTCCCGAAAACATGTGCAGTTATGAAAAAATGATAACATATCAAACAAAATGCATGTTAAATAATAACGTTACATAACGGCACCGAGATGATTACAATACATTACACGACATTCAACACTAATAAAATACGTTTTCATTTCAATGGTCATTTCATATATATTTTCATACTATTCAGAACCTATTTTACAATCGACAAGAAATAAGAATAAAATCGTCACATCGACGACAAATCATTTAAAGCCAATTGTGAAACGGGCCTTGCACTTTTTGTCACACACGTGTATACATTATTTACAAAATAACGGAGAATCAGTCGAAACAATTGGGTTTTCCATCTTCAATGCAATTTTGTCATTGTTCATTACGTTATTGTTCAATGTATCTCATATATCCCCTCCCAATATCCGGTTTATCCCCATATTCCAGTACATCCCCAAAATCCGGCGTATCCCCAAAATCCGGCGTATCCCCAAAATCCGGCGTATCCCCAAAATCCGGTTTATCCCCAAAATCCGTCACATACCAAATATAAAATCATGCCCCCCCCCCATGCCCGTAGCCGTCGCACTCCCTTTTATCCCATCGCGCGTTTACTTCTTCTTCTTGAGCTGCTTCAGTCTCTTCTTTTCCTCCCGCTTCACCTCCTTGTCCTTCAGCGACTTGTACAGCTTGTAGCCGAAGAATGCTGAAATAAAAAATGAATATATTATTTTTAAGTCATAATATATGCAGGGTGTACCAGAGCTAGCAGCAGAAACTTGGCCGGTAGATTTCTGACTATGTTATGAGTCTAAAATGTTCGAACAACCATGGCCTAATATCAATAGTTATGGAGATATGCGATATCAAAGTTTGCATTTTTTTTTCAATATTTCTGACTTATTTTTTGCAAAAGGTTGTATTATCATTACAGTAACTTATATCGATTATGAAAAATTGATTTGCTTCAATGCAACTTAAATAAAATGATAAAAACCCTGTAAAAAATTACTTTTTTCAATTTTTGCAAGGTTTTTATCATTTTATTTGACTTGTATTGAAGCGAATGAATTTTTCATAATCGACATAAGATACTGTAATGATAGTTCAACTTTTTGCAAAAAATAAGTAAGAAAAATTGAAAAAAGAATGCAAACTTTGATACTGCATATCTCCATAACTATTGATTAGGTCATGGTTGCGTGTCAACATTTTAGACTCACAACATAGGCAGGAATCTACCGGCCAAGTTTCTGCTTCTAGTTCTGGTACACCTGATGAGGTACACAAAATATTGAGCCATAAAAAGAAGAAAAAAACGTAATCCCCCATGTAACAATGTCCGCCACTAACGCTACAAGACGCTACGCTAGATGGCGGTGTTCTCACAGTCATTTTTGACTGACATAAAATAATATTATTTTAAAAGATGGTAGTTTTCACTCGCAACTATTAATTCCTTCATCCGAAGTGTCAAAATATTAAATTATAGCCAATATTTCCGCTGTACATATTAGGGATGGGTCGTCCATGTCCGTCCATCGACGAGACGATCAACTAGTTGACGCATCAACTTCGTTACGCGGACGTCGCGGACGTTCTATCTAAACATCGGGACGATGGTCAACTGTCTACGGTTCGACGCGACGCTGCTCGACGGCTCAACCGTTGGCTATTTTTATTACGTTAATTTTTTAAATTTACAGAAGTTCGAAGGAATATAGTTTTGGGGAAAGTAAAACCGCTACTTGTGCTTATATGTAAAAAGAAATATTTTATTATTTATTTGTTTACGCACATTATAGGCTTTTACATATTGTTTTATATACTTCTTTCTATATATAATAAAGAAAGAAGTAGGTATACACAACAATATCAGGTGTAAGCAGTAAAATATAAATATAAACTACATATATAAGCAGTGAAAGTATTGGGTATAAGCATTAAAATATGAGTATAAAAATTAAAAATATAAATAAGTACAAAGCAGTAATGTGTGTATAAAAAAATATATTAGGTACATATCATTACATGTGTACAGGGTTATATGGAAAACATTAATAACCTCGCAGGACTATATTCCTGCCTTGATTATGAGTCGAAAGCTATCATGACCTAATATCAATAGTTATGGAGATATGCGACATCAAAGTTTGAATTTTTTCAATATATCTGACTTATTTTTTGGAAAACGTTGGACTATCACTACACTAACTCAAATTGATTACGAAAAATTCATTCGTTTCAATACAAGTTAAATAAAATGATAAAAACCTTTACATTTATTTATTATCTATAAATTTATAAATAAATACATAATTTAAAAATACTTTACATTTGAGATGTTATCTAGAAATTTATTGAAGAATAAATCTTTCAAAGTCAGGCTTTCACTTTGTGGTGACATTATTAATAAATATATATATCTGTATTATTTGTCAACTTTAGTTTAAGGCTCAATCTGAGAAAAGGAACATTGTTCCCGAAACATGTAAAAAATCAATAAAAAGTGGTGTAAACAAAATTATAATAGATTTATTTTTTTATCTATAAAGTTGAAAATAGATCAACTAGTTGACGAATTCAACTAGTTGATCGTCTCGTCGATGGACGGACATGGACGACCCATCCCTAGTACATATGTCTAAATGTTAATATATCTATCGAGACATTGACATTTAATATAAGTCGCGACATTTCTCGAGAAACATATGCAAGTCATGCATACATTAGCAAGTCCCGTCTGTTTTTGAACCAATAAATCAAAACAGTTCCCGAGTTTCCATCCGCACATTTTTGATTTTAGTTTCTATAATTTTTATTGTAAGATTTGAATTATTCATGTCTTTTAAAAGTTTCATAAACATTATTTCTCGCTATACTATTTTCACAAAGCGGCGACCGAGTATTCCACAGACGTTCGCGATTCCTATAATTAAGTCGCGAAAAGTAATGTTTTGTCATCTCCCCAACGTGCCATATTCGTTTCATCGGTCGCGGACTGAGAAGATCGCATTGATAGGCCTGTTCACACAAGCTCAAAAGATTTTTGAGCGTGCTAGTAATGAGCATGCCCAAGAAGGTCAATACTGCGCATGCTCACGTGCCACTAATAAGCATGTGCGTCAGTACCTTAACCCTTGTGTTACTACCCGGGTACCTGGGTACCCACTTTTGACTTTTAAGTTTAAATAATTAATTTGAAAGGGAGGGAAGTAAAGAGAAGACGAACATTGCTGTGAGAAGCAGTGACCTTCTATAGAGCTATTTGAACACTGTCTAAATATCAATTTGTGAGATCCAAAATAGAACAATAGTGATATGGGAGAACGTCCATCCAGGTTGAGCACCGGGTACCCTGGGTAGCAACTAGTTCCGGGTAGTAACATAACTGTTATTGCTTGACCACAATAACTTGGCGTGCGGCGACTTTGGAACTAAAACCCGCCCCGCCCGCACCCGGCAGTAACCTCTCGCCCTGTCATTCAGTTCAATCTCGGGGGCTGTGACATCTTGATTACCAATACACACTGAATTATTATGTCAAAATCATCCTAAACAGTCCGGGATGGTGCAAGAACAATTGCCAATGAAGTATTAAAGTTTTGCGAAGCTGAAAAAGCGAATAACGGATCGATATTACCGTCTGACAGTTTCTTTAAGCCATGTATTCACTTGGGGACAAATAGCGCAGCATTCCGCGCGGCATGTCGCATGAACATCTACGTTTATGTTTCGGGGACAATGACGCGGTCACTTAGCGAAAACGGGGTTCCGCGCAATTAAGAATGTTTTTTTGGGTCGCAATTTCGAATTAACGAGGTTTTACTGTTTACTGTTAAATTGAATATTATTAAAAACAAGGTCCTTTATGCAAATAATTATTGTTTTCCACACGTCGCGGAAATGTCGCCCTATGAGGTTATGATGACAGCTGCGTATCCATTTATGTTAACTAGTTTACCGAAACGTAAGAGGAGAAAAAGGTGGTGGGTGCGAAACTATTTACCGCAAAGAGAAAGAAGGACGGATATTCTACGCGATCTTCGATCGATACAGCTCGACGAGTTCAAGAACAATTTCGTTTCCCCACATTGTCATCTTGACAGACACAGCGCGTGCGTATTCACTTGTAAACATGCCACGTGGTACCGACGCTCCGCGCAATGTCGCAGTGAGCTCGCTCGGGTACCGTGCGCATGGCAACGTTGCCACGGCACGTAGACTCTATGCCGCGCGTGCCGTTGAGGGACAATTTGTCCCCTAGTGAATACATGGATTTAGTGCTGCTCGACCGAATTTCTGTTAAAGGCTACGACACCGGACATTCTGTATTGCAGTAATATGTGAGCATCCTGACCGAACACGGCGATCACCGCCAGCGCGCAGAGCAGGATGGTCGCGTGGCTGTAGGGCTGCGGGCCCCCGGCGACCTCCTGCGCGGCCAGCCCGCCGGCCAGCCGCTGGATCTCCTCCATCTTGGAGCCCAGCTGCGCGCGCGCCGTGGCCTCGAACTCGGCCTTCTCCGCGGGCGACAGCTCCTCGTACCGGCCCGAGATGCCCTTGAGCTTCTCGGCCAGCTCCAGCAGCCGGCTGTCGCCGCCGCCCAGCTGGCCGAGCAGGCCCTGGAGCGCGTTGAGGCTGGCGGCGGGGTCGCTCGGGTCCTTGTGCTGCTGCATCTCGTCCGAGAGGGCCTTCAGCCGCAGGGCCTCCTGGTTCATCTCGGAGACGACGCTGACCAGGCTCTCCACCTCGAGTTTCCCGTCTCCCGACATGGCGAACTGTCACGGGGCTGTCCCTCGCGCGAGTGTTGTACCTCTGCCACGTTAGCAGGATCGACGAAAGACCGGCAGGGGCCAAAGTGTCATCGGTGACTGATTGACGCCTAATTTATGTAACTGCAGGTGATCGAGATAACGAGTGTGGTCGTTCCCAAACTGTGACACGCGGGGTGCTGTTTGGTAAAATCTATTTAAATGCGTAATGCACCGCTCCGGCGATGAAACGACACGACAGGCTTCCACAACTGTGTGGAAACTGACGGTAGTAGGAATCCCGCCAAGAGCCAAAAAGATAGGGCTATTTGTGTAACATGTAAAGGCGTTCCTAAAAGTTTTATCGTTTTTTAAATGCAAATAATAAATTTATTAATTTGAGAAAACTGACAAAATTTGTATAAACCACGTCTACCGGTTACGGTGCTGAACTGTATCTTCGTCAGGATGGGCGCGCAATTACTTCCGTAAATTATCCAAGTGTGGACTGTCTCCAATTGGTGGTTTGCGTATTCTGAGAAAATATAATTATTCAGATATATTAAGTGTCCTTCTATTCTAATATTCAAAGAATCCATCGTTATAGGCATCGAAATTTTACATACAAATAATAGGGGCTAATAAATAACCCAACCAAAGATGTTTAAGAACTGAAGAAATTGTTGGCGACGGTTAATCGCAGTCGGCTGCGCGGCGACCAGTACAGCCGATACAGACACCAATGGCCGAGTTGCGGGTACCGATGGCCCAAAGTGTTTATTTTGAGTGTTTAATTTTTTAAAGAACACAATACTGGATTTTATCCCCAAGTAAAACATACTAAAAATATTCTGAATATATAAAAAATGGTCTAAGCAAGAGTAGAAAATTAAAATAATTTATTAATTAACTTTCTTTGTAATAATATCACAAACAAATCATATACTATGTTGGTATTTATCACCAGAATCACTCACGACTTTAAAAATCCTCAAAATCTAAAAATTATCTATACATCACTAGTACGAAGTATATTGGAATATTCGTCAGTTATTTGGTCACCTTATTACACAACACATGTTACGAGAATTAAGAGAGTGCAGAAAAAGTTTCTACGTATTTTGTCATACAAAGCTGGTCAACACAACAATCTTCACAGCTACGAAGATCGACTTGTCTTTTTCAAGATGCACAAACTTGAGTCCCGACGGAAAATATCCGATCTCGTTGTGCTACACAAGATTCTCAGCGAAGCTAGTGATTCTCTTTCTCTATCTGACATAAATTTGCATATTAAACCCCGTATAAGAAACCCGGAGTTCTTTAGAATAAGCCAACACACTAACAATATTGGTTACTTTTCTCCCATCACAAGGTTGTGTCGCACATATAATTTGTATTGTGCTGACCCTAACATTGATGCTGATATTCTTGCAGATACCTTATCATCGTTCAAAAACTCACTCATACACAATATCCATTTTCTAAACGATGACCTGAACCTGATCCATTAAATCAATTATTTATTAAATACTAATCGCACTACATTCAAACACTAAATATATAATACACAAATGCAAAAATACATGTTACTAGAGCGTGCCGAAGACATTTGTAATTGGGATAATGGGCATAATCTTCATTTATAATGTTTTATTATTAGAGTTTCATGTACCTATATCCTGTTAGTGTCTCTAATAAATATAAAAAGAAAAAAAACATAATTTTCAGTTGTATTTGTTAATAATTCGGAAGAATGTCATATACATACATAAAAAATCTAACTTTAAATCTAATGTAATCAAAAATATATGAATATCTCATTACCAACGGCGACATCTGTATTGACTTATGGGAATGACAAATTTTCGACCACAGAGGGCGGTAATAAAAATACAACTCACATACGGAACAAGGTGTGCAAAGTTAACACATATAAAACTTCAATAATTCAGAAGAATGTTATGTACATATAAAAAAATAATAATGCTTTAATAACTCCAATTAAAAGTATAGATATCTCATTACCAACGGCGACATCTGTATTGGTTTACGGGAATGACAAATTTTCGACTACAGAGGGCGGTAATAAAAATAAAACTTGCGTATGAAACAAGATGTGCTATTTAAACATATATACAACATACAAAAATTTGATAAATGTGATCATGGGTGGAATTGGTGAACGTTACATTTGTATTTGTATTTATTTACTAATGATAACAGTAATCCTCACTAGGACAATCCTGTGTCGAGGCGGGCACGATATACAACATTCTTACGACTTTGTTTAAAATGGACACATAATTCTAATATATTTTGACTGTCTATACTTCGATGTTTAAATTTAATTTTGTCTATATTTCGATTTTTAAATTTAATTTTCGTATTATACAATTGTATCCTGACGATGGAGCCATGGGCTCTGAACCATGTTGATATTTTCAATTAAAAAAGTGGTGAAAACAAAGTTTATTTCTATTAATTATACATAATTCTTACTTTACTTTAGTTCTTACAACAACATTGTGTAAAGTTATCACTTAAGCCAGCCGTATGATAGGTCGAAAGCCCTATGAACACCCAAAAAGACTTCCATACCTACTTTCCTATATAAATACCTTCGTTTTTGTAAACATCTATAATGTATCTTGATATATTTTTAGCGCTCACGAATAAGTTTTGCGGAAACATCGGCCGCGGCCGCGACGGCATTCTGCCAGTGATTATTTAGTAATTGAATATTGAGAAACGCAGCTATAAATTACAGATAATCTTCTGTGAAATTGATTCCTTATCAATTCTCCAATTTCGAAAGAAGCTATAGATTACGCGACGCACGCCTTATCGCGTCCGAATCGGGGCAAGTTGAACCACGTAGTTGCTGCCTACTAATCCCGACGCGCTGGCCTTATCAATATCTTCAAATTGTGTGACCATGGACGTCTAATCTCCACGAATACGAGATTTGACCGAAAAAATACAGGGAACTTGTTTTTCCTGAAAAGAAAAATTTATTCATCCATGCAAATTTTTTTATAGGTAGGTGATACACATGCTTATTAGTGGCACATGAGCATGCGCAGTATTGACTTTCTATAGCCTTTGCTTATTAGTGGCATGTGTATAAAGTAGCCAGCAAACATCATGAAATTTTTCGGCGTAGTGGGGGAAAGTTTGCGCATGTACCATTCTACCAACGAGACCAAAATTTGTCTTCTGCGCATTCTCCCACTATGCCAAAAAATTTCAAGAAGTTTGCCGGCAACTGTACGCACATTGCTAGTAATAAGCATGCTCATTAATGGCACGCTCAAAAATCAACCTCCGGTTGATTTATGAGCATGCTAATGTCATTCACCATGAGAAGGGGTATCTTTTGAGCATGTGTGAACAGGCTTGCTTATTACGAGCATGCTTATGTCATTCGCGGCTAGTATCGATTATCAATGCGATCTTCTCAGTCCGCGACAGATGAAACAAATATGGCCCGTTGGGGAGATGATAAAACATTACTTTTCGTAACTTATTATAGGAATCACGAAAGTCTGTGGAATACTCGGTCACCGCTATGTAAAAATAATATAGCAAGAAATAATGTTTATGAAACTTTATTAAAAGGCATGAATGATTCAAATCTTACAATAAAAATTATAAAAACTAAAATCAAAAATATTTTGATTTATTGATTCACTCGAATTTTCTATTTCAGTTTGCAGTTTCTATTTTGAACAAGAGCGTCTCTATTCTATGACAAGAGCATGCCAGTAATAAGCATGTGTGTTTGATTAAACCCAGGAAATGTTTTGATTTATTGGTTCACTTGAATTTTCTATATCAGTTTGCAAAGTTTCAATTTTGAACTAGAGTTCCTCTCTATTCTATGACAAGAGCATGCCACTAATAAACATGTGTGTTTGATTGTTAGCTTTGAGCATTTTTATTTATGAGCATGCTTAAAATAAGCATGCTAATAATGAGCAAGTGTGTACAGTGGTTAGGGCATGCTAGTTTTGAGCATACTAATGAGCATGCCAGAAATAAGCATGTGTATCTGTACCTTATAGAAAACTTGTATTGAAATCAATAAGCATCAATTGACCGAAGAAGTAAAAATAAGTAAATTTAAAAAAAAATAGAAGATTAGCTTTTATATGCTTTCTTTGCATACATTCCTAATAGATTTTGTAAACATCACCCATGTATTATCTAATCTAAATATAATAATGTAACGAGTCACAACACTATCGAGAACGGCCTAGGGTGATCTACGGCCTTCGAGAAAAATCTAGAAAAACGTAGAAGCCACGGGAACGTTCTCGTAAGCACTGGAAAGGTCTAGGAGGTTCGGAACTAGCATTTTCAGACATAAATAAGAGCGCCGGCCGCGGCGGAAGACGGTAGTAGTCGCGTTTGACAGGCGAAAACACTGCGAAGTCGGCTGCAAGCCGCGACGGCCATTCGGAGCGATAAATAAGCGAATAATCGAAGTTCTTACCTGAAAAGGCGAAATAAAACGGAACGATTACTGCTAGCGGAAACTGGATGGAATGTTCTAGTGTTTATTTACGAGTGATACGAAATAGTATAATTTAAAGAAAAGCGTTAAGTTTAATGGTGTTAAGTGATTTTGTACATTTAATAGTTAGTAAATCACTAATTAATAAATCGCTAATTAATTTCCAGCGTTTTCATTCATTCCTCTAGCAGCCACGTACGTGACAATAATTTCATTGTCTGTCTGTCGGTTCGTAAATTTGCAAAACGTCCGTAAAGCTTGCTGGAATTAAAACTTTAGATGATTACATTGTGATACGCAATCAGCGCGCGGCTCAAGCAACACGTAAAGGTCGAAACTACACGGTCTTACATTTTTAAAATTATTTTTAGCGCCATTTAGAACGCGGGTGAAATGCGTTAGGTCATCCCCCCTCGTCCTCCGCCCATCTACCTTGTCTATTACCCACACATGCAAGCACAGATCTGTATTCAGTTCGAATAGCGCTGCCGGTTGTCGATTACCAAAGGAATTATACGCCTTCTGTGTATATCGCTTACCGCCGCTTAGAAACATCTTCTTCTTCCTCAGCCTTCATCTCTCCTTTGCTGGATACAGGCATCTTCCGTACACTTCCATGCTTCCTTGTTATTTGCTAGTTGTATCCATTTCTTTCCCCCACAGCGACTATATCGTCGGCCCATCTCTGTTGAGGTCTTTCGACGCCTCTTTTATTTCTCAGTCTCCATTTTAGAACTCTGGGAGACCATATTGTAGAATCTTGCCTTGCAACACGTCCTGCCCATTGCCATTTTAGCTTCGCCACACGATCCATGATATCCACTACTCTAATTTTGCGCTCACTTAAGCTTACGTCAAGCCTGGATCTCTCCATGGATCGTTGCGTGCATTTGAGCTTTTCTACACTTTTCTTTGTAAGGGCCATCGTCTCCGCTCCATACGTCATCACTGGCAGTATGCACGATTCAAACGCTTTTCTTTTTAAGAGTTTGTCGAATGCAACCCAGCTCATTCCTATTCATCTTCGCAATTCTGCTGTTTGGTTTTCTTTGTCCATTTTTATCTTGTGTCCCAGATGTATATATATATATATATATATATTTTTTTTTTTTTTTTTGATTTATTAATCTACTATTTCAATATTATTGTTATTGGTTGTGATGATTTTGTTTTCTGGACTCAAAATTTTTGTTTTCTTTATATGCCATATTAAGACCAACTTTGCTCGAAGCCTCTTGTAGTTGTTTTATCATTTTATCAACAAACATAACCTACCGCCTTAGAATATCTATTTCTTTATTTACCGCATAAAACTTAATCAACATAAACAATCGCGAGTGTTAAGTAGCGAAGGGAAACACTACATTTCAAAATGAAGATTACAACGCGCGCATGTTCACTAGTTTGAAGACTACAAAGTGTGTGCTACATTTGTAGTAGGTATAGGTCTTTTCATATAAGCTTGCAACTGAGTTAGTGTGGGTACAGTGAGTAATACGCGCATTGTTTCGTTGTGTTAAGATTAAGGATATGCCCCTCTCGTATCCGTAAACTTAACACAAGGAAACAATGTGCGTATTACGCACTGTACTCACACTAACTCAATTGCAAGCTTATATGAAAAGACTTGTACCGAAACATTACACAATTCATCTACTTAAATTTTTTTTCTTCTTATTTTAAATAGAGATGCGAACACGGAATACGTGTCGCATCGATATTCTTACTATTTTCAGACTAAGCTAAACGCTTGTGCTATGAAAATAGGACTAACTTGCTGGTCTGGAGTGAGGTTCGAACCCGCGACCTTTGGATCACGAGGCGAGAGTCCTAACCACAAAACCAGCAAGCTACTCGTACTACTACAAAATTGTATCTGCTACAATTACCTACAAGAAGTGCTTCTTGTAGAGCTGCTACAAAATTTTCAAATCCATGGGGGGGGGAGAGATTTTGCAGTTTCCAAACTTTTCTTCATTTAGCTACATCATATTCCCAAAAAACGTTTAAACTTGCATTCAAATCAGTCAAAAATTTTCACAAAATTGAAGCGTGTATAATTTGAACATGCCGGTTCCTAAAAATGTTTAAACATTATTTTTAAATTTCCCCTGCCGGCAGTTAACGGTACTATATCAAACGCTGGCGGTTGTGCTGGGCGGAACATGAAATGGTTCGCGCCTTCGCCGATCCCTAGTATATATTTATAGTATCTTTTCGGCGGTCCACGGAGAGACGGCGGTAGCAACTTGCGTTAGGCGGCCGGTTCGGGTCTGCTGGCCCGGGGTTCAAGCCCCATCTCCGGCCGTTTAATTTGTTTTTTTAAATCCTGAATTCGAACGAAGTTATGGAAGTTCTACGAAGTTACGGACAGACGGACAAAGAAATTATTTTGTTTGATTTTATTATATTTAGTTTTAGGTTTAAGCGAATAGTCAATTTAATTAAAAATAAACGGTTTTCTATTCATGAATTTTCATCTTCAAAATCATGCATATATTATGTCTTGTGATTTTTCATTGGTGTACAGCTAGTAAAAATATTTTTAAAAAAATAAAAAAACACGAACGTCGAATGTTAAGGATCTAGGCATTAGATTTGTGACCACCCTGACATTTCACGATCACACAGAGGGGGTCAGTGATAATGCATGAGAATGCTAGGATTTGTTCTGCGCACTGCCAGTATTTTCGAAAAAACCCGCGTACTGAGAACTCTTTACAGCTCCTTGGTGCGAAGTAGACTCGAGAGTGGCTCGATGATTTGAGAGCCACATGAGCTTAAGTATTTTCTTATGGTAGAGAAAGTACAAAGTAAATTTCTGAGATGTCTCTACATGAGAGAGTACGGGCATTATCCTTGGCTCTACCCAACCGAGTTTCTCCTGGGTATGCAAGGCTACAATAGTAGTTTAGTTTCGAGAGATGGGTAAAAAAAATATTTCGAAAATTTCTCGTGTAACTTTATGAAAGGCCATTTTAAAAATATATTAAAAAAACTAACCCATAAAAACCAAGTTTTTATTA
Organism: Agrypnia vestita; assembly: GCA_016648135.1. Classification (NCBI taxonomy): domain Eukaryota; kingdom Metazoa; phylum Arthropoda; class Insecta; order Trichoptera; family Phryganeidae; genus Agrypnia; species Agrypnia vestita. The sequence continues at coordinate 12,556 of JADDOH010024691.1, read as the reverse complement.
TACTCCCTTTCTTTGCAAAATATAACAACAATTAAAGACGAATTAAAACATATGTCATAACACTAAACTTACAGTAATTTAATATATTTCTAAAATGTCAGATGTTTTTTAGCTTTGATAAGACACTTCATGCTTTGAAGATTAAATTCTAAAAACATTTGTCAGTCAATTTAGATTTTTGACATTCGTAGTGAAGTACCTATTATGTATACCGACGGAGTAATTCAAATTTAGAAAATATTCCATGCTGTCTCTTTCGCTCGCTCTCTTTCGCACATTCCACAGACACTACGCATGATAAATAAAATCAGACTAATTGTTTCTAATAGTATAGGTTTTGTACGTTATTTCGCTTCAGCGTCCGCAATTCCCCCATCGTCCCCCACGTGTCTCGATTAATGACGTCCCCCTGGGGATGAAATCCAGTATTGTGTTCTTGAAAATTTTGGACACACTAAAAGCATCCTGGATCCGACTAATACCCGAAGGCAAGACAGAAGGCAGACGGCGAGTTGGCAGAAAGCCAACGTCCTGGGTGCGCAGCATCAGAGAATGGAGCGGAATGAGACAGATGGAGGATTGAAGTCATGTATTCACTAGGGGACAAATCGCGCAACATTCCGCGCGGCATGACGCGTCAACATCTACGCTCACGTTTCGGGGACAATGACGCGATCATTTGACGTGTACACACAGGGACTCACACATCACTAGTCGCGGAAATGTCGCCCAAAAGGGTTATTTATTTTTATTTATTTAAATTAACGGACATAGTCCAATAATCAATATATATATATATATATATATATAATATATATAATATATAATGATTATATATATATATATATATATATTTTGCTTGAGGTTTCCGCGAGCGTTATTGTATGTAACAAAAGGAACTTCTGGAATCCCTCGCGTTTTCTGTAAATGGTCTCCGTGAGAAGACCAAGGCCGACGTTTCGACACGGTATCACGTGCCATTGTCAAGGCTAAAAAGGCCTCAAAAGTTACGGACTAGCCGTACTTGTTCGCGGGTGACAGAAAACGCGAGGGAGTCCAGAAGTTCCTTTTGTTACATACAATAACGCTCGCGGAAACCTCAAGCAAAACATATATATATATAAGAAACCCGTGTTTCCCTACCCGCCAAGTTTTCTGCATAACCAGACACAACCACCCACTGGTGGTTATGATGGTGGATAGCCCTTGGTGTCACATTGAAAATATGCGAGTTTGGTGGGGGTGGCTGTGCGTGGGTGGGAGTGGGTGACGAAAATGTGATTTCCATCACATTGTTTAATTATGGGAAGGCCGCAAATGATTCAGATTGATTCAAAATAGGCGCGCTGACTGTGTCGGTGAGTCTAGAAGGTTCCGGAAAAACCATCTCTAGAAAGTTCTGGAAGGAGAAGATTCTAGAAACTTCCCGAAAGTTCTATAAGGTTCTAAACTGAGTGGCGGAATATGTCGGAGTGTCTAGAAGATTCCTGTACATTCGAATTTCTTGAAAGTTCTGGAAGGAGAAAGTTCTAGAAGGTTTGCGAAAGTTCTAAGACGATTCAAACAGTGTTCTAAAAATCTACGCGTGCGAAGCCGCGCGGGCACAGCTAGTATACATTACATAACATGAAACATAAAATAAAGAGAATAATAGTTGTAGCAATTTAAAGAAAAGCATGGACAAATGAAGCACTAACAAGATGGAGACAAGATCAGAGATTGTTTGAATCTGGAAAGACTTACACCGAAGAAGTTCAGATCCTGTCTTGAGTTTATAAGACGACATAACCGTGACATGGGAGCATGGAATCCACAGTTGGTTCTACGATGGTTAAGGAACAACAGTTCATTATTTCTGAGTCTACGGGAAGGGATATTGAATTTTATTTGGCCCAGTAACGAAGGCACATCAGTGTGGCCGTTTAATATTTTGAATATGGTGATTAAGTTTGTGGAGGTTATAAATTTTTAACATTGACTCAATTTCACTGCACGAGTAGTAGAGTAGCACTATCCAAGTCCATCATCCATGCGGCTTTTCTTAAGAAACGATGTTGCGCGCATTCGATGTGACTTATTTGGGTTATGATGATTAGTGCCGCGTATCTATTTATTCTAACGAGTTTATCGAAAAGTAAGGGCAGAAAAAGATGGTGGGTGCGAAAGTATTTACCAAAAAGGAAAAGAAGGATGGATATTCCTTGCGATTTTCGAATGTCTGACGGATTATTTGTCAATGTCATTCGAATGACAACAACTGATTTTGACAATTTATTATAAATGATCGGGTCTTCCATAGCCAAGCAAGACACAATATTACGTAACGCTGTTTTATATCATATTATATCGTCGCTGTATATATTAGGTCCTTACATATGAAACTGGCGTTTAGTATGGGAGGAACATAAAGCTGATTTTTTTTTATTATAATATATTTATTTAATCAAAGTATGTACCATTGCTATTTATGCACTTTTGCCATCTCATAGGTAGTTCATCGATCCCTTTACTAAAAAAACCATTCGGACGGGAATCAATAAAATCTTTGAAGGCGGTTTGGACTGCCCCATCGGAGTTGAATTTTTTCCTTTGCAAGAAGTTATCCAAATTTCGAAAAAAATGGTAATCTATTGGGGCAAGGTCCGGAGAGTACGGTGGATGTCTTAGACATTCCAATTGAAGCTCCTCTAATTTGGTAGCCGTCTGTTGTGCAGTGTGTGGTCTAGCGTTATCATGAAGCAGCAGTGGCCTAGAGCGATTAACCAGCCTCGGTTGTTTAGCAGCTAGCTTTTCCATCATGGTTTGCAGTTGCTGACAATAGACATCTGCCGTAATCGTCTGGCCAGATTTAAGAAAGCTGTAGTGAACGACACCAGCACTAGTCCACCAAACGCTCACAAGTAACTTTTTTGGAGTCAATTTTCGCTTGGGGCATGGTTTGGCTGGTTCGGCAGGGTTCAGCCATTGCGATGAGCGCTTCCGATTATCGTACAGGATCCACTTTTCATCACAGGTAATGATTCGATTTAAAATCCCTTCATTATTGTGCCGGTTGAGTAATGCAACGCAGCAGTCAACGCGCGTTTGTTGATTTGCTTCACTCAATTCGTGAGGTACCCACCTTTCAAGCTTTTTCACCTTACCAATTTGCTTCAAGTGGATTAAAACAGTTTTATCACTAACACCGCAGCCTGCAGCTAACTCGGATGTGGTTTGCGATGGATCCGCTTCCACAATAGCCTTCAATTCTTCATTATCAACTTTGGTCTCCGGCCGTCACGGGGCTTGTTCTGCAGGTCGAAATTTCCAGAACGAAAACGTTGGAACCAAAAACGCACTGTGTTTTCTTTTGCGGCACCGTCGCCATACACATCATTAATCCTTCGAGCCGTTTCTGCAGCACTGGTGCCACGGTGGAACTCGTACTCGTAAATAACGCGATATTTCAAGTTTTTCATTTTGTAAACTGAGTGACGCAAAGAAAAAAACAATTGAGGAAAAAACAAATGAATTATAATTTTCAAAACACAAATACATGAGTAAATAGCTGTATAAATTTGGATTTGGAATTCCTAACCAAAGAGAAGATATTTGAGATCAAATTTGCCAGTACGGCAAAACGCCAATTTCATATGTAAGGACCTAATATTATTAAGCCTATGTGCCATTTAATACATTCTCAGATGAATGAATCAATTTGTCAATTTTTCATATAAATAATAGAGATATATTAAAAAAAACATTGCCGTTCATCTGGCAAGTCTGCCTAGTAATTATTTAAAATATTTTTTATAAATCTAATCTGTGCAATTATTTTTTATATCAGTTTCATTCGTTTATTTCAGGATGTACTAAAACGGCACATATGCTTAATTATATATACAGCGACGATATAGCATATTCTTAGCTTGTCAACATGCCACGTGGTATCGACGCGCGGTACGATGTCGCGGTGCGCTCGCTCGGGAACCGTGCGCATGGCAACGTTGCCGCGGCACGTAGAAATGCCGCGCTACGTCGCGGAAAAGTGCGCGACGTTGCGGCGTCACGTAGACTCTATGCCGCGCGTGATGTTGAGGGACAAATTGTCCCCTAGTGGGTTTTAGCACAAGTGATCGGGGGGACCTGACAGGGTACAGAAAGAAGAAAAATAATGAATAGCAAGATACTACTCGACTGTAACACCACCCCACACAGCACCAAGAACTCAAACGCGGACTGCGTTACCGAATATGGAAGCCACGATGATGAGGAACGTCCCCAGCACGAAGGCCTGCGAGGTCCAGAAGGCGTCCGCAGCGCCCGGCACCAGCGGCGTCTCGTCCATGAGCGCCGCGCGCAGCTCCTCGCGCTCCTGGTCGCCCAGGCCCATGGTGTCCAGCATGGCCAGCAGCTCGTCCTTCGTGGGCATCACGAAGGGGGGCATCTCGCCGTCGGAGCCTGCAGCCATATCGCCGAGACCCTCGCCCAGATCTTGCACTATTTCTTCAGACATTTCGCCCACCGAGTCGATATCACTGCTCTTGATGAAGTCACTTGATTTTAATCTGTTGATATCTACAACGTCTACTTTGCAATCGATTATAATTATTATGTTAAATAAAGACAAAAAACTTTGATTAAATCAAGCAGACCGAATGATGTACAATGGATTTAGAATAATAACATCTCAGGATGGAACGCAAGAAAGTGAATTGGATAGAAAGATATGAGCCGCAAGCCAGGCAGCACGATCCCTGTATCATCCCGTACTTAGATTAGTACAGCGAGCAAAGTTGGCAGTATACAAATCAGTTTTCAGGCCAACCCTAGTGTACGGCCACGAGCACTGGATCTTGACCGAGAGAACCCGCTCAAGGCTACAGGCCGCCGAGATGGGATTTATACGAGGAATAGTAGGAGTTACCAGAAGGGACAGAATCAGAAATATTCTAATGAGATAATGTCTCGAAGTAGAACCCTTATTGACGTCTATCGAGAAATCGCAGTTACAATGACTGGGACATATCTTGCGGATGGCCGGTAGATAGAATGCCGAAGCAGATATTCCAGGCAAGACCAGAAGGCGGAAGACCAAGGGGCCGTCCTAGGAGGAGCTGGCGGAAACAGTTGGAGGACTGCTGCAACTAAATTGGGCTGACGTGGAGAGCGAAGCCCAAGATAGGAAAATTTGGAACCTTTTATGCGGTGCAGGGACCCCGACCTAATAGTATAAGGGGTAGAAGAAGAAAGCCAGGGCTGCACTCTTCCGGATGAAAAAGATATTATGCGGCCGTGACCAAAACTTAAATTTGCGAATGAGAACGATACAATGTTATGTGTTCCCTGTACTTTTATATGGAATGGGATCATGAACGCTCACTGAAACAATGCTGGAGAGACTTAAAGCATTCGAGATGTGGATCAAGAGACGGCTTCTAAAAATAAGCTAGACTGATAGGTAGGTAATATCTGAATGTGAAAGGAAAAATAAATTTAACCCGGCAATTACAATATTCTTCGGCGGATCTCGTGACCGCTAGAAGAAGCGTCCCCAGGTGGCGGATAGGGGAAAGCTCGCCAGATGTGAAGGATAGGAGGGAAATAAAATACTTCTCGCAGACCAACAGGCAGTAGCGTCTGACCCACAATGGGCGACAACAATCAGCGTCTGTTCCCTACGTTAAAGGCGGCTGATTTCAAAACTCACCAACCCGCCTGGCAAGCGTGGTGTTTTAATGCCAAGCCCTTTTCAAATGAATGGAAGGGTATGGAAGAGGCCTATATCCGGCAGTGGAGAGATGAAGGCTGAAGAAGGAGAAGAAGAATTACAATATGATCCTGCATCCCATCATTAGAGGAAAATCGCGAGCAGAAGAGGAAGGAAATTGTGACTGAAAAACCTGAAGCAATTTTTCGGAAAATCCACGGTCCAGCTATTTGGAGCTGCTAGCAAAATTACGATCGCCAACATGATCGCTGGCGTCCAATAACTAGTGATGGTATTTTCACCAGTGACACACTAACGGTTACTTGAGATTTGTATCTGATTGTGTCGATGATTGGAAACTAATAATTCGCAATGCTACGGGCAACCATCGGTACTATACGACAGTTATATCTGTGGACGAAAGGAACAACATGAGTCAATAAATGCAGGTTTTCAGGAGGGCCGAAACAAAATTTGGGAACTTCGTTTATTTGAGAAATATCTTTTAAAGCCTTCATTATTTTTATCTAATTTTTACACCAATAGTTTTGTTTTTTGCACAAAAACGTTGAACCAATTTGTCTAATGTCGCTGTCTCTTGCCAAACTTTTCAAATAATTAATAATGTCATTTGTCCTTTAACAAAAAATTAAAAAATAATCGCATTTTCTGACTCATCTAATTTTTCCTTGCTAAATATGCACAGATGTCCCAGTTACAAATCGTCGATACAATCAGACACAAATTTCAAATACTATCCCGTGTGTAACCGGTTAAAATAACGGTTTAACCACCATTACCGATAACCGGACAGGCACAGAAGATAGGTTAAGCTTGAAAAATCACATAAAACTATCCGCGAATACAAAATCACTGAATTGAGTTTAGAGAAATGTATTAATAATATTGGTATGTCTCTATTTTATGAAATCGAGATTAAAATAGACTTTTGAAAATTAATTTAGATAGAGTTAAATAATTTTATATAAGATAGGTTATTCACGGTAGTCTCGATAGGTTGACGGTAAATAAAATACTACCGACAAGATATTCATTAAATTATTATCGAAATTTCTCATTGGCAATGGTGAGACTTATCAATCAACACTTTCGGAACCGGACTGTCGGTTACATTCCCATCAGTTTGCGGCATCTTCTCATCAGTTCGAGACTGAAATGGTACGAATGCGATATCACCAGCGACAAAACCGCAGCGAAGCAGTGGGACCAGGCGTGTTTAACCGAGTGACACATATTCGGCACGAGTACCCACCGACGAGCGAGAAATTTTCTAGTGCGGACCTGAGCGATTTACGTAACGCGCGACAGTGTATGAGAGATAAATTATTCGGAAGTGGTAAAAGTGCAGCGAAGGTTTATTTTTTATTGAGTTTAGCACAAACACAAGCATGACATGCCCAATAATATCATATCATATTACATTATTATATTACAATAAAGTTGTTTTATCTGCTGCATCAATTATCATATTGTCAATTGCAATAAAATATTATTTTTGAAATTTGATTTTCAGTCTGAAAATATGTCTATATTGTTTTTTTTGAATGAAGAATATTATAGTTCTAATTAGTCGCGATAATGGAGAGAAGTACCCGATATTTGGATTGAAAAAAAAAATTAATATACTGCGTATTGAGGTGATTCTGATGGGAACTATTATTTTAATTTCGCAAAGAACATTTTGTATAATTATAAAATAGATAATTGATAGAATAGATTCTACAGCAAATAGTGAATAGGTGTGCGAATTATTCCAGAAACACTTAGTGACTGTAGATTTAAGCAAAAAAGCGCATGAAATAAAATATCTTGGCATTTTAATAGACAATAATAATATGAAATGGAAGTCACACGTAAACTCTATGGTCAACCAAATCACCAAAGACAATTAAAACTGTGTATTATGCATTAATTCAATCAATACTACAATGCGGTATCATTGGGTGGGGAGGATCATATAAAACATAATTAAGCACACTCTTAATAGCAAAAAAGAGCATAATTAAAGTTATTAAAAAAAAAACAGAACCTACCCTACAAATCAATTATTTCAAGAACTTTGTGTGCCTACTGTTAAAAACATACAATGCATTTTATAACGTAAAATTTAAAAACGCCCGAATATAAAACAAGCGCAGCCCAGAACCATTATTCCTTTGTAGGAATTAAAACATTCAATTGATTACCCGAAAACTTCAATGCCTTACGTCATTTAACCGGTCGGGTGCCGAAGCGCAGATCTGCGCGAAAACTTTTGTACCATCTATGTGCCGGAGCGCAGACCTGCGCTCCCTAGACAAGTATGCGAATTCGGCCTATTTTACCTGCGTTTATGGGTTTTTAAAGCTTATTATTGGTTGTATCTCAAGTTTTTGATTGAATGAACGAGTTCTATTTGTCAAGTAACCTGAAATATGTGTGTGTGTGAAAGTGTATCATATTTATGTGTTATGAGTGCGATGTCCCGTCGTGTGCCGTGCCGTGCAACAAAATATACCACACAGAAGAAGATTATTAGGTAGGCATCAAATAATAATAGTAGTGTTGTCTCTAATAAACAAATAAAAAATAATTATTATTTTTCGGAAAATGTTGCGCTGGCAACTTTATCGGAATTCAAAAAAAGATTTTTTTTGCTTAAACGATAAAAAAATCATTGCATTTCGACACTTACGATAAAATAAAATGAATGAGTGTGTTTTTTTTTTTATATACGCATGTTTTTTTCGTAAAAATAAAAATCACAAAAAAAAACGAAAATCTCTGGCCTTGACCTATAGTTTGAGTGAAATTTTTAGGGCTCTCAACAAGTTTAAGTTCGTGTCCAGTGACTTTTTGTGGAATCAATAAAAACTTTGGTTAAGTTCAAGTGTTTCATTTGCCGCCCATAACGATAAGACAGCGGACCCGTTCAAAAGCGACTACGGCCTGGAAAGTGTTAAGTGTTGTGTGTACGCTTTCTGATAACAACGTGGTATCACACGTTCCACGAACACTAAATGCTGGCAGCTATTTACCTCACCTCACGATGTAACAGTCTCCATATGGCGGGATGACCCGTCACCTTTAATATTAATCACCATCAAATTACAACATACAATATATATATATTATATATATATATATAATATATATATATGTATATATATATATGATATATGTATGTATATATGTATTTATATATGAAGGATTATTTTCTAGGATAACCCGCGTATTATAGTCTTGAGAAAGACTGTTATATTGTACCCAACGTTTCGGAAAGATAGCACTGGCCATTTTCAAAGGGATTTTGCGCCTTGTATTTCGAGTTCTGTTTTGAATTGATGGCAAGCACACCTGTTCACTCCAGAATCGAGATCCAAGGTATTTATATATATATATATATATATATTTATTAAGATGAATTATAAGTCTCACAGAGACGACGCTATTTATATGGGAAACGTGTGTGAACGTCTATGTAGGGTGGCCACAGGGCTTATGACCTACATTAGCTGGCTCAAGTGATCACTTTACACAATGCAACATTCACCGATTCCACCGTAAAGACATCCAAACATTATCCATTATTTGAAAATTGTATACCTACCTATATGTTCTGAATCTGTATTCTTTCAAATATTTGAAGGGATGACATATGTATGCTAGAGACGTCTATGGTCCTCCCCATGACAGTACCTATATGTACATAGATTTCGCCATTGGTATATTTTTAAAGTGGAATATTAAGCAATATTATTTTTAATGTATGGTGTCTCATAGCTAGTAGCAAAAACTTTACATTAGATTCCTACCTTGATAATTCTTCGAGAATGTACAAGCAACCATGACCTAATATCAATAGTCTTGGGGATATGCAATATCAAAGTTTACATTTTTTTTCAATATATCGTCATCATTGTAGAACAATGACATGTGCAAAAAATTCCATACTGAGTTTTTTGGATCGTTAAAAAGTGAAAAAAAGAAGCCATCTAATGGTATATAAAAAGTGTATTTTTTCTCATATTTTTAACTGTCGTTATACGAAGTCAGTATAACGACGGTTCTGATTTGCGATCGCAGAACAATGCAGCATGTGTAAAAACGTCGTTGTACTGCGCTAACTATATTTGAGGTTTTAAACGTATCCACTTTAAATAACGAACCCAAGTTTCAAAGGAAAATCTTTTGTAGTTATCGAGCTATGACGTAAAGTGTCTTTATGTAAATAAAACTTCAAACTGCTCTCCTGCAAACTTGAGAAAAATCACACGCGTCGTTGTTCTGCGATTATGACGATATCTGACTAATTTTTTGCAAGAAGTTGACCTATCATTATGGTAACTTAGATCGATTATAAAAAATTCATTTGCTTTAATACAAGTCGAATAAAATGATAAAAACCTTGCAAAAATTGACAATAGAATTTTTTTATGCATATTTATGAAACACTTTCCACCTACTATTGTACTGTTCAGGGCCTAGGTATAAAATATTTTTGACCACAAGTGGTTCGCGCTCTTGGGATTTGAAGATCTTTGAGATTCTTTATTTCTGCGTGTAGGAATTGTGTTTTGAGTTTATTTGAAGTGTGTTTGTTTGTGTATGTAAGCTAAAATGTTCAAGCATAGATTTTCCTTTCATTAATTGCAAACATCTGTGTTTCCGTTAAACCGTAATGTCTCATGAAAGGTCACGACAAACTTCGGCCCCATGTGTTTTTAAGATTAAGATTTTGATGATCCCTCCGTTACTGCCGCTTGTTTACTCATTGACTATAACATTCAACTATAACTGTAACTATAACATATGTTTCAACAAAATGATCAAATAATAGTTCAAAATACACATATTTGGGACTTACAATAGATAAAGTCTTTAATTGATCAAATCACATAGTAGTTATCTGTCATGATTTGTCAGAGTCAATATAAATCATGATTTTTTTTTTAAATCAAAAAAATCAGATTTATTGAATTTCAATCAATTTTTTTTTTAATATTCCAATCTTTTTTAATTCGGAATTCAGTTATTGTTGAGAAATAAAAACAAACCCATAAAAAACAGGTTTTTGTTATACTCCCTTTCTCATTGAATCAGGTTTCGTGCCTACTGCACGCGTCAGGATCATTACTTAATTGTATTGATTCCAATTTGAAAAAACCTAAAAAATTTCGCAAAATCCAAAATTATACTATAATTATTAATTTTTTTAAACGAAAATTTGTTAGATCGTTTTTATCGTCGCCACGAGTCTGTCTGCAAAGTTTCAGCTCGATTGGATAACGGGAAAAGGGTTATAAATCAATCCAAAGTTTTTCCAGCAGACAACAAATCGCAGACGCTAAGTACGAGTTAAAAGAAAGGGAGTAAAAACAAAACATAATTTTAGTTTATTTCAATTATTAATAAAATCAATGTTCTTCTAAAAAGTCAGTAATTTAAAAAAAACACAGTAACATATTTATTTGCCATATTGAACAAAAAACATTATAAAATGAATGATAATCAACAAGTCCTTCTTCTTTTTTAAAAAATACAGTAGCATTTTGTCATATTTAACATAAAATTAACAAGGAAAGTAAAAAAGTCTTAGAATTAATAAACGAACAACAATTTGGCTTTCGCAGTCGCAGTCCCTTATATTTACTTACATACAACTTAGATGTCACGTTTTTAATGGTTTTGTAATTTTTTCGAATTTATTTTTTTCAAAAGGATGACTAATATGGATGCCTTCTCAGTACCTGATCTATTTCTTATTTTGCTGCGACCCAAGCGGAAGAAACAACTGTACTTAGCAGTTGCTTGATAATATCCAATTCTTTTTCGGTTATATATTTTTTCATATTATGTGTTGCTACCCACCAATCAGTGGAGACGATTTTCAGTATGACATGTTTATTTTATTTTATTTAGAATTCATTCATACCTATCTATAATAAGTATAATACTATCTATAAGTCACTCACCACGCACATCTAGTGCGCATTTGCTTTCCTTACTCACGCCTTCAGTTTGATGGCCGACTAAGTCTTGTTCGCTGTGTGCAATATAAAATAAAAAATGTCTCGATATGGGAGCAGTGTTATCAGTTTGAAAGTGGATTGGCATTTCACAATGTCTGCAATACTATTTGTGTTCATGCAGGTATTTACTAGATAGCATGCTGCGCAGTTCTATCTGGCATTACATTTTTATAATGCTTAATTCATTCGATATTATGTCAGCTTTTAATGTTTTTTGAAGTTATATTCTTTGGGGCATTGAGGGAAATTTTTTAATTGTAACAGAGGCTGGTGGAATGCGCGTAGCGGGAAGCCGCATGTACCAAAAATGCGAGACCACGAAATACACTTGAAATTAGTGTCCCAGTAAAAAAAATAATAATATTTGGATCATTTGTATTGCGCCGTTTTCGTGAGTACTCACCTCAAGGGCGCTTCACACAAAACAACTTACTGACTAAAAACACTTATTTACTATTGCATACTTATTCACTAGATGTATCAGTAATATCTAAATATAATAATTTGGTTCGAATTCACAGCTAAAACACAAAATTACACCGCTGGAGAAAGACTCGAACCTCGGACGCGCAGATAGCAACTAGACGACATAGCCACCACCACTCAGGGGCGTGCAGTGGGAATTTTTTTCTAAGCATATATTTTGAAAAAAAACCGAAACAAGACATACATCTCGTGACATTAATATCACAATAGTTAACATTTTATTCAGATTTTAGTATTTCATAATATTCTGCCAGATAAATATTCAATTTCGATATTTTTTTCCCAAATATGTATACGGTTAAATAAAAGTCATGCTTCTTGTTCCCACTGCACGCGCCTGCCACCACAC
>JADDOH010024690.1:0-56974 GCA_016648135.1 Agrypnia vestita | reverse complement strand
TTCGGTGGTCGCTACCGTTCGGACTTACTTTCTTCGAGAGTTACCAGGGTATTCGGCCGGACCGATTTTACGGGTCAGGCTAGAGTTCCTGGTCTCTCCACCTTCAGCTTCTAACTTCAACTCCTAACTCCAACTTCAACTCGACTCTACTCAGCTTCAACTGGTTTCTCGGCGGCTGGCTTCGCCTTATATTCTCTTCTCGCCGGCCTGAGGCGTGACCGACGGTGGAAAGGGGGCATCCCTTAGCTCCCTATTGGTCCGGATGATGTAGACCGTCTCCCGGTCGGGCCGCTCTTGATCCACCCTCGTCGTCCATTGGCTTCCTCTGGGTCCATCCCAGGCCCCGATGGACGTTACTGGTTACGGGACCCGGCGTCGCATATGTTACGCCCCCTATTGTTCTCCCAGTTTGCGGCTAATCTCGATGCTTTTCTGGTATGTAGGCCTAAACACTTTGTTATTTCACGAACGCTTTGTTCACTGTTCATATCCCTATCCCGTCACCAAAAACACATTGCAAAATGAATTAAACTTAAGGAAAATATTACAGTACAAATTGGCAAAGGCGGAAAATTGAAAACACAAATTCGCATCAACACTTATTACCTAAAAATAAAACTGCTTACATATACATACTTAATTAAATCGACACGCCAGACATATTTTTATCGAGCAGTTATTTCTACCATTATTGACTAATTACATGGGATTGACGCAGGGTTTCATTAGATCACAGTAAAATTCCTTGAGTATGCATTACAATATTAATCTTATTATTAAGTCGTCGGTTTGATTCTTACAGTAGGCCTCTCAATATTTAACGTTATTTATACATTACATCGTTACAGGTCAATCCTTATCATTAACATTGATTTAACGCTATTTATATATTACATCATTACAGGTCAATCCTTATCATTAACATTGATTTAACGCTATTTATACATTACATCATTACAGGTCATTCCTTATCATCTACATTGATTATCTTCGATGCCTCCACAAAATCATTATTATTTGTTTTTCTTTTATATATGATACACCGGACGGCATTTAAAATTTACCACTCCGCATATTCTCTTCCTTTATTTTTCTTTTTAATTTTTTTTCTTTAACAATGACAACATGTACTTGATACTTAGTTTTATTTTTAATTTTAGCTCAAATAAAACAAGCTATCGTACTTCTTAGTTGGACCAAACATAATTGTCAATATGTGACATAGAGATACAAAACAAAGGGCTAAAATTATACAGACATCGTGGCATTTCTTAGTGAATCAATTAACATAAAAACTTATTTACATGGGATACATGCTTCAAGCGGGTCCCCTAATGTTAATGTTCTGTATACATCTTTGTAATTTCTTTTGGGATTACAAAGTACAAGAATTTGCATCAACGCCACTTTCCCGAAAGGAATGCTTACATATACTAACATAATCAAATTCGATAGACACTTTTTTTTTTTCAAGAAATTATGTTAAACCTTATTACTAGAAGAAAAATTAAGAAAACTTGGCGTAAATTAATTAATGTAACATTATTAACACCTAAATAATGAAAATTCTTACTTCAATATGTAAGCTGGATTGAATGCAAAACATTTTTTTTAGGACTTTCATTATACTAATCATTATCTTATCAAATCAGCTTTCTTCCACCCCTGGTATAAGAATATAAGAAAAGAATAAAAATAGAGAACACTAAAAAATTATATAAGCCACATTCCACCCGGCAGACAATTGAAAATTTTCCAAACAAGAATTATTTTGAGCTTTATTATTACTCGATTAAAACAACTATTTTAAAATAGACCGACAAATTATATTGCTTAAACGAGTAATCAAAACAATAATTGCATGTTTACAGATAGGTTATATACCTACAACCTACAAATTTGTATAAAAAAAAACACAATATTGGGAGCTTAAATAACCAATGACAAATTAACATTATTCTTAAAAATAATTAAAACTCACAAATCAACATTATTCAACTAGGTGTAATACATGAAAACATAAGACATGAAAGCCTCGATCTAAAGTAATATTAATGTTTATTCCAACACGGCTTTTACTTATTTGCAATTAATTAAACTATTTTGTTTCAACCCCGTGTGCTAAAATTCATTCTGCAGACAGATTTCAAAAACTAAAAAGTCGGAATCTTATATCTCTTCAACCGTGTTACATCTTTTCACGAGATAATATTCTATTACGTTATATATTATATATTACATCAATATCAAACATCGTCGGCAATAATACAATCCAGTTTTTTTTCCTTTTGTTACGATCAATACATTTTCTATTATTTGCTACAAGTTAGATTAATTCGGGATGATCTCGTTATTATTTCAAATTGCAATGTCAAATTGATACTGTCGCCATGTGGTGGATCGGTATGTCAGCGCTTTCTAAAACATCTCTATTGTCTGTCGAGGACAATAGTAAGTTTACTGCGACGACTTTCGGAATTATTACCTTGTTTTTTCTAAAAAATGTCTTTCCCAAAACAATGGCGACTTCTCTAACAAACGCAGCTTTCTAAACCGTTGTCCCATGTGTTCGCATTTGGCCAAGATGTTCTTTCTATTGTTTAATCGGGGTTAGAGATATACGTCCCGCTGCAAGAAAAGGTTTACCGTTTTTACCCTTCCAAGATGTTACTTAAGAACAAAAGGTTGCGAACGTATTGCCCATCCTAACAAAAGGCCGTGCACTTTTAATGTCTTCGGCAACCCTAACTTTCTAATTCATTGTTTCATATGTTTTATGGCGGGCTATCCTAAGAGGCGATCGTCCGTCGCAATGTTATTCTTATTTGAACAATAGGTCACATATTTCGTCCTCGAACAAAAGATCGAACCTGCCGGGGCTGTGACCACATGGCGCGTGATCTTCGAAACATGGGCGCTTTGATTTCGGTATTGCCCTAGGACAAAATTAATAACCTGGTTCGCGTCATATTCCGGTGCATCAACACAAAAAATATCCATCCTGCAGATGAAAATAATTTACATGCCTTTTCAAGACGTTCACATCAAATGTCATAAACAGAAAAATAGCACGACGCAAAGAGTACCACAAAAATGAATCGTACATTTAATATAACAATGCCTGTCCATGAGAGATCAACGCGATGTTTTAATATTTTGCAAGGTACTGGCTACCAGAATGTGATTAGTCGCAGTAAGACAAAATGTCAACTTTCGTAGAAATGAGCATGGGACGGGCAGAATTTCACCAAGAACCGTTGGAAGTTTTGAAGAATTTCACACGCACATATATTTTGGAAGAAATTAATATATCTTTATTCAGGACAGAGGTCAAAAGGAATGGCAAAT
Organism: Agrypnia vestita; assembly: GCA_016648135.1. Taxonomy (NCBI): domain Eukaryota; kingdom Metazoa; phylum Arthropoda; class Insecta; order Trichoptera; family Phryganeidae; genus Agrypnia; species Agrypnia vestita. The sequence goes on along the minus strand of JADDOH010024690.1, from coordinate 53,626 downwards.
GCCACATGAAAATTATTCTTAAATGAACAAAACGGCAATGCATTTCAAAAACAGTTTTACCCTCTTTTCGTCGCTGGCACATCTTTCGATGTCTTTCTGATAATGTTTGACCGCGCGCAGCACCGACGACATGGTTCTATTTGTCAAATTTATTTAATGCAAACATAAACTCTAAAATTAGACATATTTCGGGGACAGCTGGTAGAATCTCCAAAATGAATCAACACTGCTTTTTTTTTTTGTTTATGGCAAGATACAACAGCTGACTTCAATACGGTAGGTACCATAAAGAAATTATATTCACAAGATCGGGGTTTGTTGTGCCAAAAAGGTAAGATTGATAATATTTATTTACTGTGATGTACCGGAATATGACGCGAACCAGGTTATTAATTTTGTCCTAGGGCAATACCGAAATCAAAGCGCCCATGTTCCGAAGATCACGCGCCATGTGGTCACAGCCAGGGCAGCCCCGGCATGCTCGACCTTTTGTTCGAGGACGAAATATGTGACCTATTGTTCAAAAAAATAACATTGCGACGGACGATCGCTCTTAGGATAGCCCGCCATAAAACATATGAAACAATGAATTAGAAAGTTAGGGTTGCCGAGGGCGTTGGGCATCGCCAAAGACATTAATAGTGCGCGGCCTTTTGTTAGGATGGGCAATACGTTCGCAACCTTTTGTTCTTAAGTAACATCTTGGAAGGGTAAAAACGGTAAACCTTTTCTTGCAGCGGGACGTATATCTCTAACCCCGATTAAACAATAGAAAGAACATCTTGGCCAAATGCGAACACATGGGACAACGGTTTAGAAAGCTGCGTTTGTTAGAGAAGTCGCCATTGTTTTGGGAAAGACATTTTTTAGAAAAACAAGATAATAATTCCGAAAGTCGTCGCAGTAAACTTACTATTGTCCTCGACAGACAATAGAGATGTTTTAGAAAGCGCTGACATACCGATCCCCCACATGGCGACACTATCCGCGAGATGTAGGATCGTATAAATTATATTATTATTATAAGGGCGCGAAGATCCCGCAACGCACGACCAGGCGGTCATTATCAATAAAGATAACAGGGGTCAATCAATTAAGAAGGTAGAGGCCGAATTAGAAATTGAGGCAAAGTGGTGAATCATAATATCAATGTAATATGTACCTAATTAATGAGCAACTGATATGTTTAATTTAAGTAAGGTAATGGTAGTTTAGATAACCCAGGCCACCTCTGCAGGTGGATGTTACTCGTTTTATATGTATTTTTCTCATTTATTCTGTATTCTATTGTTAAGTACCGAAATGAACGGGACATTGCAATTTGAAATAATAACGAGATCATCCCGAATTAATCTAACTTGTAGCAAATAATAGAAAATGTATTGATCGTAACAAAAGGAAAAAAACTTGATTGTATTATTGCCGACGATGTTTGATATTGATGTAATATATAATATATAACGTAATAGAATATTATCTCGTGAAAAAATGTAACACGGTTGAAGAGATATAAGATTCCGACTTTTTAGTCTTTTGAAATCTGTCTGCAGAATGAATTTTAGCACACGGGGTTGAAACAAAATGGTTTAATTAATTGCAAATAAGTAAATGCCGTGTTGGAATAAACATTAATATTACTTTAGATCGAGGCTTTCATGTCTTATGTTTTCATATATTACATACACCTAAGTGAATAATGTTAATTTGTGAGTTTTAATTATTTTTAAGAATAATGTTAATTTGACATTAGTTATTCCAGCTCCCAATATTGTGTTTTTTTTTTTTATACAAATTTGTAGGTTGTAGGTATATAACCTATCTGTAAACATGCAATTATTGTTTTGATTACTCGTTTAAGCAATATAATTTGTCGGTCTATTTTAAAATAGTTGTTTTAATCTAGTAATAATAAAGCTTTTGAGCTGGTAGTGTTTCAAAATAATTCTTGTTTGGAAAATTTTTCAATTGTCTGCCTGGTGGAATGTGGCTTATATAATTTTTTTAGTGTTCTCTATTTTTATTCTTTTCTTATATTCTTATACCAGGGGTGGAAGAAAGCTGATTTGATAAGATAATGATTAGTATAATGAAAGTCCTAAAAAAATGTTTTGCATTCAATCCAGCTTACATATGGAAGTAAGAATTTTCATTATTTAGGTGTAAATAATGTTACATTAATTAATTTACGCCAAGTTTTCTTAATTTTTCTTCTAGTAATAAGGTTGGACATAATTTCTTAAAAAAAATGTCTATCGAATTTGATTATGTTAGTATATGTAAGCATTCTTTTTGGGCAAGTGGCAAAGAAATTACAAAGATGTATACAGAACATTAACATTAGGGGATCCGCTTGAAGCATGTATCCCATGTAAATAAGTTTTTATGTTAATTGATTCACTAAGAAATGCCACGATGTCTGTATAATTTTAGCCCTTTGTTTTGTATCTCTATGTCACATATTGACAATTATGTTTGGTCCAACTAAGAAGTACGATAGCTTGTTTTATTTAAGCTAAAATTAAAAATAAAGCTAAGTATCAAGTACATGTTGTCATTGTTAAAGAAAAAAATTAAAAAGAAAAAGAAAGGAAGAGAATGTGCGTAGTGGTAAATTTTAAATACCGTTCGGTTTATCATATGAAAAAAAAAAGAAATAGTAATGGTTTTGTGGAGGCATCGAAGATAATCAATGTAAACGATAAGGATTGACCTGTAATGATGTAATGTATAAATAACGTTAAATCAATGTTAATGATAAGGATTAACCTGTAATGATGTAATGTATAAATAACGTTAAATATTGGGAGGCCTACTGTAAGAATCAAACTGACACTTAATAATAAGATTGATATTGTAATGCATACTCAAGGAATTTTACTGTGATCTAATGAAACCCTACGTCAATCCCATGTAATTAGTCAATAATGGTAGAAATAACTGGTCGATAAAAATATGTCTATCTGGCGTGTCGATTTAATTAAGAATGTATATGTAAGCAGTTTTATTTTTGGGTAATAAGTGTTGATGCGAATTTGTGTTTTCAATTTTCCGCCTTTGCCAATTTGTACTGTAATATTTTCCTTAAGTTTAGTTCATTTTGCAATGTTTTTTTTTGGTGACGGGATAGGGATATGAACAGTGAACAAAGCGTTCGTGAAATAACAAAGTGTTTAGGCCTACATACCAGAAAAGCATCGAGATTAGCCGCAAACTGGGAGAACAATAGGGAGCGGAACGGAGGCAACATTGGGTTCAGTAACCAATAGCGTCAATCGGGACCTAGGAGGGATCGGGAGAGACGAATGGACGACGAAGGCGGACATCAAAGGAGCCAATCGGCGAAGGACCAACTGGAGGCTTCCCCTCGACTCCCCGCGACCACACCCTGGGTCGCCGGGGAGAGAATATAAGGCGAAGCCGGCCGCCAAGAAGGCAGTTGAGTGGAGTTATGAGTTGAAGTTAGAAGCTGAAGGTGGAGAAACCAGGAACTCTAGCCTGACCCGTAAAATCGGTCCGGCCGAATACCCTGGTGACTCTCGAAGAAAGTAAGTCCGAACGGTAGCGACCACCGAATCGGCATCGCGACGCCAGAAACGACGTATCAGAAACCGCGACGCACAGTGTACCGCCGCGACGCCCAGTGACAAAAGAAGCGACGTCTCGCTACCGACCGCCCCGACGCCGACGTCAGAAGCCGCCGACGTAGCCTGCACAGTCAGAGGACGACGCTGACGCCAGAAGCCGCCGCCCACCACGAAGCAGCACGAAGAAGACACCTGCCGAACTCTCCGAAACAGGTTACCCCGATCTAAAGACTTTTTCTCCGCCCACCTGGTTTCTACCGAAGTGTTAATTTAATCTCGTCACCATACATTTTAGCAGTAAGATCAGATTTTTTATGTGTTTTGTCTTTTTTTCTTTCTTTGTTTATAATTTTGTCCTCTCCCTCTAAATTAGGGTTCATGTAATTTTTAAATTAGTAACCACTTTGCTGCGTCGTATGTAAGTTAAGATTAATGTTTCATGTAAATTAATTTGCTACAGTGCCCAATATAGAAACTTGTAAAATTGTTTCGATTTTATTATTTTTATATCCCTTCACCCGCCTCGAGATATCAGTGTCCTAGTCAGTCACCTGACGTTTTGATTGTACCTAGGGGAGGGCGTAACCGCCGGCATACGTAGATCTGAGATCTCCCGGCCGGTTTACCACACCGTGATTTTATATCACCTCTGACACCTCTGCCCTACCCCCCCCTACTCTGGTATATCAACTGTAATATTATTGATAGTGTAACATAAAGTCACGTACGTATATTTCATATTAATATATTCGAACTGCTGAAAAAAAAAATTAGGATCATCGAAAACTCTGAATTTGTTGATTGACAAGCGTTGAGTTATAATAAGAGTTGAGTTATGTTGAATTTTGTATTGCAGTATGGAAGATTTGGTTCGTTCATGTTTGGAAGAATCGGTTCTGGTTAAGCTCTCGAATAGATAATTGCTTGAGTAAGTCTGGAATTTTATAAAGAATAGAAGATTGTAATATTAATTTAGATTCGATAGCTACGGAAGTTTAGATATTTCAGAATTCTATTCTGTATTTATTCAATCTTAATATTTGTCAGCAGCAGTTTTAATGAATTACATATGTAATTCCACAAGTCCAGATGTGGGAGGCTGTATTATTATGGATAATGTCCACCACAATCTCCCGCAGGGTTTAGCAATAATAATTAACAATAGCTGATTGCTTTTTGTTGGTTATTATTGACATACTGACAGAAAATCAATTTCAACTGGGCTCTGAATGAGGCAATTTTACCTTTCAATACTTGCTCTCACTTGCCCAGCAAACATAACATAAATAAATAATTATATAGGTACATAGACTATTAGGTAATATGCACAGGTATTTTTTGGCTCAACCACGACTCAACTTATTATATTTACGGGTAGGTATATGAATAAAATTGTACATATATAAATGATTCCAATCTCGTGCTTTGGAGAGTATTAATTAATAAACTTTATTTTCTTCGGTTTATCGAAGAAATTTTTTCAGCAGCCAGTATAGCCGATATTTAATTGAAGACACTAATGGCCGCATTGCTTGTATCTACTAATGGCCGTACAGCGACCAGGATAGCTGCCCGCGGGGCCTAGCAGTAAACAATCGGTGATAGCTGATTGCTTAACTGCTAGCATATTTATAAATTGAATTATTTGGTCTGTGTTTTCCAACAGGAATATACGTATTAACCAATATGGATTATTTTTTCAAACAAGAATCCGATAGGTACTTATATAAATGAATATTTTTTGCGATAATTCTATTATAAACGTTTTTCCAACCAATTCACTTTTAATGAAATAATTTTTACTAATTTATTATTATTATAAGGTCCCAGCAAAATTGAAACAGCAGGCCTCTACTCGTAAATCTTATTTGTATATAAATCCTTCTAAATTAATTATAGGGTGTACAAACAAAATGATACAATTTTTCGTTAGGCATCTTTATACACCTCGTATTCATGTTTTTATACTTCTTTTGAGAAATTGTAATGTTTTCCCCATCTCTTTTGAGGTCTTCCGACGCCTGTTTTATTCTCCCAAGGTCTCCATTTCAGATCTCTGGGAGTCTATCTTGTAGCATCTTGCCTTGCAACATGCCCTGCCCATTGTCATTTTAGCTTCGCTACACGATCCATGATATCCATTACTCTAGTTCTGCGTCTAATTTCGTCATTTCTAATTTTATCTCTTAGGCTTACGCCAAGCATGGATCGTTGTGTGCATTTGAGTTTTTGTACACTTTTCTTTGTAAGGTCCATCGTCTCCAATCCGTACGTATGCTGGCTGTATGCATGATTCAAATCATTTTATTTTTAAGCTTATTATTATTAATTAGTAACGCAAATTCAAAAATAAAACATGACTAACTGTGAAACGGAGTGCATTGTTTCAGTCTACTCGTATATGCAAGTGGCAAAAGAGGCGTGAAAATAATGAAGAAAGTTTTATCACAATAATTTTTTAAATTTAAAAAAAATAGAGTACATACATAATACAAAGCTGGTCAACACAATAACCTTCACAGCTACGAAGATTGACTTGCCTTTTTCAAGATGCACAAACTTGAGTCCCGACGGAAAATATCCGATCTCGTTGTGCTACACAAGATTCTCAGCGGAGCTATTGATTCTCTTTCTCTATCTGATATAAATTTGCATGTTAAACCCAGTATAAGAAACCTGGAGTTCTTTAGAATAAGCCAGCACACTAATAATGTTGGTTACTTACTTGTTCTCCCATCACAAGGTTGTATCGCACATATAATATGTATTGTGCTGACCCTAACATTGATGCTGATATTCTTGCAGATACCTTATCATCGTTCAAAAACTCACTCATACACAACATCCATTTTTTAAAGGATGACCTGAACCTATAGATCCATTAAATCAATTATTTTTTAAATACTAATCGCACTACATTCAAACAATAAATACACAATACACATAATGTTTATGTAAAATATACATAAATGCAAAAGTACATGTTTACTAGAGCGTGCCGAAGACACTTGTAATTGGGATAATGGACATAGTCTTCATTTATAATGTTTTTATTATTAGAGTATCATGTACCTATTATCCTGTTAGTGTCTCTAATAAAAAAATAAAAAAATAAGAGTGTACTAGAAATATAAAAGCATACACATAAATATAAAAGAAAAAGACAGCAAGATTGATGGTGGATAGACGCTTTGGAGATGGGCACACGATGAGACTCGAGCTCCACGCAAGCTCTGCCTGGCACCGATTTCGTCCAGCAGGAGACACTGCGGCGATGAACAGGTTCTCTAAGTTCGCCAGGAATACCTCCCGGATACCTCCTTCCGAACAGATTGACCTGCTTTTCAGTATCAGCGTCCGGCTTTTATATCTTTCCAGCGGTGTTGGTGGTGCCGTAGAAATGCAGCTGCATAACTGTTTACATGCCGTTGCTGAAGTCTCCGGAAGTGAAATTCGCCGAAAATGTGCCTCTTTGTAAAGAACAGCCATTTTGCAGCTGCTCGGCCGGGTTTAAAGGGGAATACCTACCCAGAAAGTTCGAAAAAATTGGTATTTAAATTTTTGCATTTTTTAAAGCTTGGGGTCTTAAAAATGTACGGTGAAAATTTCAAGCAAAAATTAAAAAAATAACAAAGGTATAGCTGATAAGAATGGCATCCCTTTGTTGATTACGCGCCGCACTACACGGCGCGGGCGCAGCCAATCGGGCTCTTTCATAATAGAAACGTTAGACCTGTTTCTATTATGTCTGTGAAGAGTACCCGATGATATGGGAATTCTAAGCAAGTTGGAGGACTTATATTATGGACCTGGAATCGATGATTTTATGTAAGTTGAAAAATTTCGCGATTCATTCATTGCTCAATTTTTAAACGCGCTTTATTCGAAACCATGTTTTAAAAATCGGTGACCAAAATATCTCGGCAACCACTGAACCGATCAACTTGAAATTTCTAGTGGTTATTTTATACATAATTATCTATTCTTTGTCTTAGGATTTTTTAAGTGAATTATTTTTTTTATTGGCATAATAAACCCGAAATTTTCACTAAAAAACGCCATTTTAAATTCAAATGCCCACCATTTTGTCAAAAATCGAAATTTTCAAAAACCCCTGTCAAAGACTACAATAAAGTGTCATTTTTGATAATCTTTTTATTTTTTTTATTCTGATGATTACAGATGAAATGGGAGTAGTCATCATGTAGGACCTTTTTTTCGGCAGTCGACATAACCCAAGAATTTTCCTATAATGTTGAATATTTTTTAATAAAAAAAATAACATATTTTTAAAAATATGTACTTTCATGTAGAGATATTATCAATACCATTATTCATATAGGTTTCCTTAAAAAAAATCACAAAAATTGCCTTTTTTCGCGCTTCATACGGACGAATACCTGCCTAGGTATTCCACCTTAAATACATCAAAAAAAAAGCTATACATACGAGATTTTTATTCACCTCCAGGTGCTCATATGCCCCATATTAACTGTACGATCCTTGAATCTTCTGATACTTAGCCAGATGCTTATACAGATTATACAATGTTAAATAGGTACGCTGTGCTATTTGACCGTGAGATTTTACCCTAACGTACAAAAATCACATGTCAAACGTATGTAAATAACTTTTTAAATCCTGTGAATTTCGTAAAGTGAAGAAATGTCTTCAGTTGAGATTTTTGGCTCGAGACAACATTTGAGACAATGATTGTACTTCCATGAGATGCTTTGGAGACAGTAGGGATGGTTAAATGAAAAAAAATATCGATATATATCGAATCGATATTTTTAAAAAGTATCGAAAATAATCGATATACATTGCGAAAAATATATCGATATTTATCGATATTATTTTTTCAAAAATGTAAGGGGAATAAGCTTTTGGCGACCAAAAAAAAAAAAAGGTCGCCAGAAAAAAAATATCGGTTATCCCAGAAAAAAATATCGATATATCAAAGAAAAAAAATCGATATTCGATATATCGCGAAAAAATATATCGACGATATATATCGATATTTTTTACCCATCCCTAGGAGACAGCTCTTGGTTTTCGTAGTCCACCGTTTGGTCTATATTCTGTGACCGTATACACAAGATTAGTCTCAGAGATTCACATCCTTCAAAATTGTTGAACGTCAATTGTTAAATGTCTGTCCATTGACGTTCCGTTTATCAGTTGTGTGAATTTAGATTATCCCAAGATCAATTAAAACGCAGGAAATGTTAATAATTTAGTACCGTCTGCTTGTCTAGCTTTCAGAATAAATAGATATACTTACTGTCATGCGTACATGGCAGTGTGATTTATCTCATCTAAATCTCTGAATTTTACCTCATCCCATGGACACGAGTCATAAATATTTATTTTTAGCGAAATTTAAAATAAATTAAATTTTAATAAATATTATTATTAAGTTCTACGGGTTAAGTATTTTTATGTGTTACAGCTGTTTCGGCTTGTAAGGCCATTATCAAACAGTGGATATACCACGTACAAACGACTTATATCTAAAATTTTAAGTTACCCCTTCCCCTTTAGAGTAATTAGATATTTGTGGTGAAGCCCTGTAGTAATGTTCGTTTTTTCCGGGCACTTATCATTAAAGGTGCCTCGGTTAAGGGGGAAGGGGTAACTTAAAATTTTATAAATAAGTCGTTTGTACGTGGTACATCCAGTTTGATAATGGCCTTACAAGCCGAAACAGCTGAACACATAAAAATACTTAACCCGTAGAACTTAATAATAATATTTATTAAAATTTAATTTATTTTAAATTTCGCTAAAAATAAATATGGAGTTCTACAAATTAAACACAAAAACCATAAATAAATAAAATATAAATAAATAAACGAGTCATAAAGCTATGGACTATATTGATAGGTTATATTATATTCTTTAAGTGGGAAAATAGGTAGGCTCTTGTTGGAAAAATAAAGAAAACCTAAAATTATTTAAATATTATATTATCAACGGATATGCTTCGGTATAACAATACAATCACATCATTAGAGTTTCAATTAATTACCTATTTTACTTCGTATAATTTAACACATTTACAAAAAAATGTCATGATAAAAATGACGTTATCATGGTCATTGAACCATTTCGATTACGCGCTCAAAAAACATTCTGTGCGCCTTTTTCAAATGTGGTGCCATTACTGACATACCTTAAAATCTGCCATCTTTGATAAACAGGTTTTTACAGAGGCATAACATTGGTAATCACAGATCAAAGGCCTCTAATAGTGGGTCAAGTTGAGGTATACATTTTTTGTGTTTTATCAGAGGCCAGAAGGCTGTGATAATATAATCTGTGTATAAAAACAGATTCCGGTGTATATAAATCGAATTCTGTTTTAACGTGGTCTCCTTTTACATGATTTTGATACAACACGGTGCAAAAAATTAGCAGACAAAGAATTTTGTTTTTAAAAAGCGAGGTTCTTTTAGAAGAGCTCGCTAGTTGCAAGGTTGGCTATATCCAAGATAATGGTCCCATTGCATATACAACGAAAATGATTATTTCACTACATTATTGAATGTGCTAATAACAAAATGAAAGATAATTTACGTTTAAAAAGTAAGTATTAAATAAGATATTACACTTTAAAGTTTCGAAAAATGGACTGCATATTTTGACATTTCATAGGCAATATATGATGTTAGGTTAGGTTAGGTTAGTGTGCTAATAACAAAATGAAAGATAATTTACGTTTAAAAAGTAAGTATTAAATAAGATATTACACTTTAAAGTTTCGAAAAATGGACTGCATATTTTGACATTTCATAGGCAATATATGATGTTAGGTTAGGTTAGGTTAGTGTGCTAATAACAAAATGAAAGATAATTTACGTTTAAAAAGTAAGTATTAAATAAGATATTACACTTTAAAGTTTCGAAAAATGGACTGCATATTTTGACATTTCATAGGCAATATATGAGGTTAGGTTAGGTTAGGTTAGTGTGCTAATAACAAAATGAAAGATAATTTACGTTTAAAAAGTAAGTATTAAATAAGATATTACACTTTAAAGTTTCGAAAAATGGACTGCATATTTTGACATTTCATAGGCAATATATGATGTTAGGTTAGGTTAGGTTAGTGTGCTAATAACAAAATGAAAGATAATTTACGTTTAAAAAGTAAGTATTAAATAAGATATTACACTTTAAAGTTTCGAAAAATGGACTGCATATTTTGACATTTCATAGGCAATATATGAGGTTAGGTAAGGTTATTAGGTTTGGTTTGGTTAGGTTAGGTTATTAGGTTTGGTTTGTTTAATTTATATTACGATTATTTTAGTTAGATTAAATTAACAGGACATTAAATTATATAGTGAAATACTTATTTTCATTGTATGAACATGGGACGGGACCATAGTCTTGGATTATTCCGCAAGGTTAGTAGTGATGAATAAGATCGATAACATCGAATTCATTTCAACAACAAATGATCACAACATAGAACAAATTGCACAAATTTAACAAGATTTGACCGCCTGCATGGCTCGTTACCAAGAGTTGTGCCTACAAGGAACCTTCAAGGAACTCACCATAGACTATTAAAAAATATAGAGATGAACAGAACTAAGAGTTTTTTTAGGAAAGGTAGTTGGGTCACAGCGGAAAAATTCCCACTTGCGTATGTTCAAGAAATATTAATAGTATTTATTCTTGCTTAGGTACTTAATTGCCCTAGTAAATAAAATGTATATTTTAAATATAATATTATTATTGAGACGATCATATCCGGACTTGATAAAAATACGAATAACATGGAGATTAAAGGGCAAAAAAGAGCAACTTTTGTTATGTCAATTTACACGGAAAGTAATGTTCAAAGAAATGTAAATTTAAATTAATCAATCATGGCAAAGTTATGCTTAAGTCGGGTATAAATTATGCTTTTGTTTGATTTGTTTTCGTATATTTTATTAACAACAACATACGATGGAATAGAGATTTGTAAATATTTTATAAAGATACATAGATTCTAAAAGATAAATGAAGGCCCGTTCAGAGTAGTGGTGGGCGATACGGCTCACCTGACTGACCCGGCTCATAGGCTCGATCGTTCAAATTGAACCGGTTCAGCGAACCGGCTCAATTTGATCTGAACCTGAGTTGAGCTGATCTGAATCTGAGATATATATAACGATGACCAAAAAAAAAAAGGGTTTTGGGGAACCCAAAATCGATATGTTTTTTCCGACGACCTTTTTTTTTGATCGCCAAAGACTTTGACCTTATGATGAGCTGATTGATCTGATTGAGCGTTGAGCTGATAAAGACCCGGTTCACTGAGCCGGTTCGCTCGTGAACGACGCACTTCTAATTCAGAGTCAATACTTGGATGATTTAAAGGTTAATTAAACGTTATTTTCAGTACAAAATAACACTTTTAAGGCGTACCTCAAACTTTAAATCATCTAAGTATTGAATTTGGGCCAAAGAGTTTTAAGAGGCACTAATCCCTAGTGCCAAAGACCATTGTGAATAACGTAGAAAAATTTGCTATTTTATATAAGAGGTTCACAAACAAAACCGCCACCATCCAATTGACGTACGTATGTATTTAAAAAGACAACCTGGCAAGTTTAGCAGTTTTACATTTGATAACTGCTCGTTTTGCTAGTTTTCTGGGATATTCTGCCGTGTATATGTGACCTCTCTGGCCGACGTTTCGGATCCCATTGTAGGGTCACCCTTCAGTCCTGATGATGGATCCCGCCAGATCGGCCAAAGTCAAAGGGGTCACATGTACACGGCAGAATATCCCGAAAAACTATACACAGATGATTCTGAACGGCCGTGAAAACCTGAGAACATTTTTTTTTGTTGGCTTTATTAAAAGTATATGAATCGTAATATTTTCACTCTGACTAACACAATCAGTTATAAATTCGCTATATCAATTTAGATTGGATGATTTTCCGTTTGTCTTTAGAACCCCTCATTATACAGGGTGATTCATAGCTAGTAGCAAAAATTTCACAGGTAGATTTCTGCCTTGATTATGAGTCGAAAATTTTCAAGCAACCATGACCATGTCATGAAAATATGAAATATTAAGGTTTGCTTTTTTTTTTCAATATTTTTGACTTAACTTTTACAAAAAATTGAACTATCATGACAGTAACTTATATCGATTATGAAAAAATCATTTGTTTTAATACAACTCAAATGAAATGATAAAAACCTTTGAAAAAAAAAACTATATTTTCAATTTTTGTAAGTTTTTTATCGTTTTAAGTCAGAAATATTGGAAAAAAATGCAAACTTTGACATTGAATATCTCCATAGCTATTGATATTAATTAGGTCGTAGTCATATTTTAGACTCATTATAAAAGCAGGAATCCACCTGTAAAGTTTTTGCTACTAGCTAAGAGACACCCTATATAACACGTATTTAATTTCACACGATGTTATACTACATTCTGGTCCATCTCGAGCTGGAAAGGGATAGAAATAGGATCTCCTTACTCCTTAAAAACCCAGGTAATCATTTTTCCACGATCGGTGTGACCAGTAATGAAAAATCGATATTATTTTAACAAAACACTTAAATACCGAGAGTTGCATTTATAATAATTTTACCTGATAAATACCTATATTTTGCTATATAAATTATTTAGTATATTAAACTATATTACTAGCTTTGTCGTTAAACGACGTACCTACCTATTTGTGTAAACACGCAATTTTGTTAAAATATTTAACACGATTTTGTATACCTTTTTTTTACTTTGTGTCTACGTGACCATCGAATTTAATATTAATAATCGCACTGATATTACAAATTTACATTTGGTGTAACAAGTCAATGAAAAAAGGAACATAAAACACGAAAAACATTTTTAAATTAGAGAAAATAGCGTTTGTCCATTTCTGACGATTACAACTCCTCGTTTAATTTGCTATTTATCTCGAAAAATAAATAGAATACAACAATTAATAGATTTCCTTTAGATTTAAATTTCTTTATGAAAATATTTTTCTATCGTATACAAGGGCGCCTTTATCTGGTAGCATTTTACGACAAAAGCTGTTAAAATTGCGCTGCATCAATTTGAGTAATGTTGCATCGCAAAATTTGTTTTGTTAGTAGTGTGTAGTGGTAGCACTCTCTGGAGACGAGGGTCGTGGGATGAGACCCTGCGGCCGGGCTAGCAGTAGCAGGCGTCCGGGGTGTTGTCCTTCAGCCAGGTGAGGTAACGATTGACCCTGGTGTACACTCCCGGGTGGTCGGGCTGCGCGCAACCCTCACCCCAAGATACGATCCCTGGAATAGAAAGATTACTGTTCAATTTGTAGTTTTGCTACATCCAGAGGTCATGCGGCGGTCTATTCATTGTAACTACATAAATCAGAACAATAGCCTTTAATCATGACGAGACAGAATCATCAGGATCATGCTAGACCACCCAGACGTCATCGGCACTAGCTTTTGTAGGAGGGGTGGTTGTGATGATTCGGTATCTCGCGTGGAAGCTGGTCGATTATGTAATGGAGGGCTTTGCAATGCCAAAAGGTCTCATGCCCGTCAGTGTCTAAGGATGACTATAAAAGGGACACATAGACAATCCACATTCGAGCAGAGCCTTGAAAATTTCGGTCAAGGACAAATCGTATGGCTAGAAGGCGGGCCGAGACACCTATTATAAATTAGGATTAGGCGGAATGAAGCAACAGCAAGCGAAGCAGAAATCTCCAGGAATCTCCAGCTCATTTTGAACTGCGGGGACTGTGGTCAACTATGTGGGGCTCTATTGGACTTTGAAGTTACTCAAACAAGTTCTGTCCGTCTCAGATGGCTACACAAACATAGGTACTACGTCTTCATCATCTCATGTGATAATTTTAAAAGGTATGATATATTATGATATATTAAGAAAACCACCAGATCAACCAAAGTTTGCTAAGTTAGAGATGTCTCATACTTCCAGGGACTGTAAGAGTACAGAACCTCAAGAATATAAACGTTCTCAAATGTATTTCTGAGGACGCATGCCCGACAGGATCTAGATTGTGAAGGAATCCAATACATACGTGGGTGATGTTCAAATGGCCCCGTAACGAATTGGACCATTGTTCCAAGTGACTACGATCATAGAAGTCCTAATCTTGTAATGGAATAAGCTGAAAAAGATTTCAAAATTCTCACGGTCAAAGATATCCCAATTTGCTATCGATGTATTTTATATATAAAATATTTCATGCACATCATAGGAGTTTGGAGGCTCTAAACATCGGAATAAATTGAAGAAATCTACTCAGCGCTTTCCCAATGGTCTACAAAATCGATGTGACCAAGATAAGGATCCGTTAGAATACTGCGCTACACTAACAATATTACCGAAAATAATCAAGTATATGTGTATGCATCATTTGATTTGATCTTCAACTGACCTACAACGGAGTGAATCGTAGTGGTTTCGTTACTGATGAGTAAGCCTCCCCCACTGTCTCCCTGGCAGGAGTCCTTCTGTCCTTCTGGGTAGCCTGCGCACAGCATATTGTCCGTTATCCTTTTCTCCCCGTAAGCGGTCTTGCGACACTCTTCATTCGACATAATAGGGACCATAACCTGGAACAAACATTTTGTATATATATATATATATATAGACGAATATTCTCTATGGTTTAGTTTGGTGTACTCTTCAGGTGACCCCTGAGCTTTGGCAAGGCTGTTGTGAGCATTCCAGATGTCGCACATTTAGAGCAAGTGGTCGATATCCCTGGCTAAGGTGATTTTAAATATTTACAGGACATGACAATGTTATCTATGATTTAAAATTTAGCCGTTGTTTTTTTTAATGCTTGTCCGAAACTGATAATGTGACATGCATCATTTTATAATCCAAATTGCAAGCTTTGGAATGATATTTAAATCCTAGGTAAGTTGTTTTTTCCTGCACCAAATATTTGATTAGTTGCGACGTCTCACAAGGATTTGTACTTGGTCGCGGTTTTAAGATGGCTAATTTAAAAAAAAGTGATTACTATTTATATCACATACCTCTTGAAGAGTTGAGGATACTGATCCTCCTTCTTCAGTCGCACCCCATCCGGTGACTATTCCCTCATATCCTTTGAAACTCTTTCCTCTTTGTGGCATACATACGGGCCTCAGATCACCTTTCAGCTCCACCTATAATTAAAGATAGTTAGAAAAAAATACAAGTGCACAAAAAATACAAAATATCTGAATAAGGCACATATCGATCAATATTATTATCGTCTCTTGCTAAAACAATAGACTTTATGTTTAAGTCCTGTCATGCAGTCGTCGGAAAGAGCTTTCTTAAAAGAGAGTTCTTTCTTACGGACGTATACCCCAAGTCATTCTGATTTCAAGAGGTCTCACTTTAAGGATGTAAGAACTAAAAGAAACATCAAGAGATCACACACTGACGGAGGAATAGACCACAGAAGAACGTTAAACATTGCGGTACAAAGTAAAGGCGGGTAACTAATCCACAATATTATGAATAAATTATTAAATATTTCAAAAATAAAGGGACAGCGAGCAAAGCAGCAGTCTGCAAGAACTTTGTTGTACTGTAAAAGGGGCGGTCAAATGCTAATGTTGCTGTATTTATTTATTAAGGAAACATTACAGTCTTGCGATGGATGGATGCGAAATATGAACCCTAAAAGTAGCCATGAGGTACTTAATAGAGGCATTTGAGGATACACCCTTGTGGGTGTACAGAGGTATCCTCAAGGTTTATTGGACAAGACGGATCAATAATGCTTGAAATGATGGGGACAAATTAAAAACACCATTGAAAATTGGAGAATTTGGGCCACAAAAATTTGGACCCAAAACTGTTTCGCCTGGCAATGATGAGAAAAAAAGAGTAAAATAAGTGTATCGGTCGCAAAAAGCCTGCCCAGTTGAGGAACCTAAGATGGTAGACCGGAATCAACATAAAATAATCTATACTAATACATAAATAGGTAAAGTTTGTAAGTTTAGATTTAGGAGGTTATCTCCGAAACTATTCATCCGATTTCAAATATTCTTTCACCAATATTTAGAATGGACTTTCAAAATAGACACAGGCTATATATTATCCCGTTAAAATAGAAGGGCTTTTCGTGGTGACCTATTTTACAACTAAAGTCGGCGAAAAAATGATTGAGCGATACGTTTTTTACGAACGCTGCCTTAATGGCAAGAGATATTTAAATACTTTCTATAGAGAATTTGTAGAAAAGTTCTATAAAAATGTCCACGACGACATACATTTATATGTTAAGGTTAATACACAAAATATGACTAAAAGTTAATAAAAATCTACGCGTGGGAAGCCGCGGGCACAGCCAGTTGCTAAATAAAGCCCTAAGTTATCAGAAATTCATCCAAATGATGGTTGTCGATGCCAGACATCGCGCAGGACACAAAAAGAAAATACCAAAAAATAAATTACAGGGTCGATTCGTTTGAGAGACATTTAATAATAAATGTTATGATTTTATGATTTTATGTATAATTGGTTGGTATCTCACTGGTTGATCCATTTGAAGGAGTGCAATGTCATTGTTGTAGTTTTGGTTGGAGTATCTGGGATGCTTGATAATCCTCTTTATCTTCCTTTCGATCGTTTCTGTTTCATCAGCCACCCCCCTATCGTGCTCTAATAAGCGGACTGCCATTTTCTCCATTTTAAAACTGTGGACGAATTTTTAAGTTAATTTATATAATTTTTTTTCTCTATATAATCTATTTTTATTTACTGTGATATAATTTTAATAGGTATAAAAGCATAAAAAAATATATAGATTATCAATCCTCCTCCATGAAAGTCCTGAGAACTTGTGTTGCGGAGGAGTATATAAAAACGAAACGACAACGTTAATGAATGCTGTGAAATGTTCAAAAATAAGTTAACAAATAACATTAATAACTCGAAAAAATGTATCCCTTCTGGAAACTTTGTAAAATTTCGTAAACTCAAACCATGTATAACACTCTCCACAAAAAACTAGGTAAGCATTTCAAATCATTTAAAAATAAACTAGCTTATCTTATAAAAGACACCAAAGAAAAATATAACAAACTCAAACTAGATGATTCTGAAAATGATAATAAAAAAGTTTGGAACATAATAAATGAAATATTGGAAAATAATCAAAGGAGTAAAAAAAAATTGCCTAAAAACAATAAAACATAATAATAATTTAATAAATTGTTTGGTGGAACCAATAATAGGAGCAAACGCATTCAACGATTACTTCGCAAATGTTGGTAGAAATTTAGCTGAAAAAATAACAGACACAAATAACCGCGCTGAAATAACTCCGAATGTAGACAATTAACTTGATTTTTTCGAACAAACTGATCCGTCTGAAATCGAACAAATTATATCTAAAATGCGAGGCGGCGGTCTCACCGTCAAAACTCTAAAAATTAAAAAAATATATATTTGTATACCAATCTCACATATCATAAATATAAGCTTCAAGACTGGAGTGTTTACGAGCACGTACAAAAAAGCCGTAATTACTTTAATATTCAAATCGGGTAGCCCGGAAGACGTCTCTAACTATAGGCCCATCTCACTAATATCTAATATATCGAAAATTTTCGAAAAAATTGTAAAGAAAAGACTAACTTCATTTATAAAAAGAAATTCTACCATAAATAAGAATCAATTTGGATTCACAGAGGGAATTAGTACACAAGACGCTATCGCAAAAATTTCGACAATTATATAGAGTAATCTGGATAAATCAAACATATGCATAGAAATTTTTATTGACCTAAAGAAAGCATTTGATAGCATTTCTCATGGAAAACTTGTGGTAAAATTAAAAAAAAACGGGATAGATCTCTTAGCTCTTAATTGGATTAAAAGCTACCTAACAGGCAGACCTCAAATAGTAAAATTAAATGATACCTTAAGCACGTCACTAACAAGTCATTTCGGAATCCCCCAAGGCACGGTCCTCGGGCCATTACTATTTATTTTATATGTAAATGACATCTTTCAACAAAATATTAATGGTCAACTAATATCTTACGCAGATGATACTGTACTGATAACAAACGGCCCAACATGGGAACTAGCTCACGAATTAGCAAATAAGGATATCAATACTCTAAAATCATGGTTTGACAGCAACCTACTGACACTCAACGCCGAAAAAGCTACATATATCTTATTTTCTCTACAAAATATACCTATACATAACAACAAAATTATAATCCATGAGCAAAAATGTAATACGAACTGTAAACTACCTAACAATGATTTATTGTACATTAATCAACTCCACCTCCGAAACAAAATACCTTGGTGTGATCATCGATCAACACCTCAAGTGGAGTAAACACATTATTGAACTAGTAAAAAGAATAAGGAAATGTATCTACATATTTGTTAGATTAAGAAATATTTTAAGCACAAAAATTATTAAAAATGTTTTATTACGCCATTGTTCACTCTCTACTCATATACGGCGTTATCGGAGGGGGAGGTTGTTATAAGAAGAATCTAAACTCAGTAAAAATATCACAAAGGCTTATCATTAAAGTAATACGGAAAAATAATATAAATTTTCAACATAAGATCTCTTTAAATTGTTTCCAGTACCAAACGTAGATGATATTTTCAAACAAGTTTCCATATTAAAAATATGCAAAGAAAAAGACCTTACAGAAAACCAGGAATATTTCAAACTTTTGAGAAATGGAAACCAATTTATAATGCCTAAATGTAAAACAACCCAAATGCAGCATCACTATATTTCTCGGGGTGCATTCCGCATGTACTTTTCCTCCCTGGGATAATACACCCTTACCAAATGCAACAGTTCGATAACTGGAGACCAATTGAAGAAGTCGTGAAGGGCCGATTCCTTAGCATTATTAATTTCTGACGTACATCAGTCTCCGTAAAAATACATAAATATCTTAAAGGTTACGTAAGCTAAGTTTAAGTAGGTAACAGTAACCTTGAATTATTATTTTTGTACTTGCCCACTGACGCAATGAGCCGCGGTGAGGATATAGTAATTGTTGATGAGGGAGCCGCCGCAGTAGAATTGCTTGTTGTACAGCAGTAGGGTCATCCAGGGGTACTCCTTGACTTCTGTCTCCTGACCTCCCACGATGCGGTTCTTCTTGTTTGTTTGTCCGCACGCTGAAACACAACCGATCGTCATATTTTGTTTCAGCTCGAAAGCCTACTAGATAGATAGAAAGGATTAGAAGCTGGCGATTACGTAACTAAATCTCGTGTAATAGGAAAATCCATAAATTTTAATGCTTGCTGTAGAGTTAGAGACAATTATAACCTGTTAAAAGTTTCTGGCTTTCAATTTTCTTGATTTAACATTATTTTTTACAAATAAACTAAACTAAATTATTTTCGTCTTCTCTTGCAGTCCTCATCATTTACAATTGTTACAACTCAATTAAATTGAATATTTAAGAATTATTGTGTTGGTGAAAAAGTATTATAAGTAGTTACATAATACATTGAAGAAAAAACGATTTTTATGTTACAAATTTATGATACAAATTAATGTCAAAAATCGCGCGCAGTTGCGCACGTGCACCGGTTGAAACGAGATCCACAGTTTAAACTTTCGTCGCCTGGCTAGTAAAATCGGCCCTTACCAGAGCCTCCAATCCGAATTTTCGAAACTCGAATATATTCGCCTGTTTTTAAGTGTTCGTTATTCGAATACTTTAAAAAATATTCGTAAAGTATTCGCTCTTATTTATATTATAAGATTTTTAATATTTTTCTAAACGAAACAAAGGTTTACGGACCCTGGAAGTCAGTATGCAAGCATTTATTCATTCACTCAGGTATACGAATTCGGACATCAAAGATGTAAATGTCTTTGTCGGACATCTTCTGCTTATCTTTATGACAACAAGTTTTATTACATTGTTTTGTCAACTTGTATTTAGTTTTCATAAATAGTTAAGCCGACAAACAAGAAGTTATATACAAAATAAAGAAAAAAAAACTTGCACGTGGGGTGTGAGATAAACGTATTAATTCAACATTATTTTTCAAAATATTTTTTGTTGCTTTTTTATAACATATATTTAAAAAAAATTTAATATTTAAATTTTCTACAATTATTGTGTTTTTATTTTACATATATAGAATGTATATATTTATCTGTATTTATCATCCAAAGTAAATTATTCCTTTCTTAAAAATATTACGAATATATTCGAATATTCGAATATATTATCATTATTATCGAATATTTGGAGGCTCTGCCCCTTACACACTATTCTCTTACTCTTAGCGCACTCCTGGAAAACAAATGCAATATTAAGGCAGTATTTAAATTTATACCTATTTCGCAAAGCAACAATTCAAGAATTGTAAATTTCTTTTATTATAGTATTTTATTTAGAAATAACTTTATTAATGAAATAATTTTAAATAAACTAATTTGAGCTTACAGCATGGAGCACAATTCTCTGGAGGTCTGAGGTCTGGCTTTGGAGTCGTCGTGGTGATGCCTATGATGTTGTACAGCCAATCCAAGAAACCATTTTTATTCTCAATATCTCCTCCTACTTCTACTGTGTCGACGTCGCTTTGTCTGAAGCTGTTAGATATCTGTAAAATGAAATAATTCGAATGGTTTATGTTTGGACAAATATAATATGAAGACCCCGTGGCAAGAAGTTGTTAACTAACATTTTTGTTAAAAATGAGTTAATAAACCGTCTAAACTAAATATTGTACGCTCTTTCCATTGGAAATAATTTCAGAACTTAAGAAAAATAATTAGAACATGTTCAAATCATATGAATGTAACATGTTCACTACATTTTTTCATAATAATCAAATCAGTTACTAATATTGGAATATTTGTGGTTAATATAAATTTTACTCTGGCAGTACTGTCATATATTTGTTTTTATTTGAAGACTATTATAATATGTGCTTATGTATTATTTTTCAATAATTTTAAATGTTACATACCATGTTTTGTATTATTAATTAACGTGCCAACTATTTTATAATTTTGGATAATGGATGGTAAAAACGGATAGCATTTGAAGGGTTGTCTGGTGTTATGTTCGCAGCAGAAGCGTTATATTAGGTTAGGTTATTGTTGTAAGGGTGTTGTAGAGATTCGGATAGCAACCAGTTTAAGTGTAGGGAAATATTCGCAGCAGAAGCGTTAGTTGCTAGTTGGTCTAGATGCTCCGGTAGATGTCATGCTGTGTCCAGCTCATAATAACATTTGAAGTTGTTGGCAAGAAGTTGTTAACTGTCATTCAAGTCACTTTGAAATAATTAGACATTTGCATTTCGCCTTCGAAAAATATGTTTTATTGCTAATTCAAGATTAATTTTTATTGATTTATGTCACTCAAATATCAAAAAAGTATTTACGAAGTAAAAAAAAACGCATTTATGCACAAAAAAATTAAAATATACTCATTTTCCCTAAAAAAATGTAGTTAACAACCATTTTTTCGCCTATGGAACTCATTTTTAATAGAATTTGAATAATTTTTAAAATTGGTAAAACACGAACATTAAACAACCCTTCAAATGCTATCCGTTTTAACTATCCATTATCCAAAATTACAAAATACCTGGCATTTTAATTAATAATACAAAACATAGTATGTAACATTTAAAGTTATTGAAAAATATAACATATTATAATAGTACATATTATAATAGTCTTCAAATAAAAACAAATATATGACAGTACTGCCAGAGTAAAAATTATATTAACCCTTAATATTCCAATCAAATTAAAAGGCGTGTTAATTTCAGAATGATGGCATGAATATGTTATTTAAGATAAAATGTTCTTCCCATTAGTAACTGATTAGGTTTTTATGAAAAAGTGTAGTTAACATGTTCATCCCTATGATTTGAACATTTTCTAATTATTACTCCCTTTCTTTTAACTCGTAGTTAGTCTGCTTGTCGTCTTGTCTGCTTATCTGACGAAAAAATTTTGGATCGATTTTTAACCCTTTTCCCGTGTTGCAATCGAGCTGAAACTTTGCAAGCAGACTCGTGGCGACGATCAAGAAGATCTGTCAAATTTTCGTTAAAAAAATATAATTATAGTATAATTTCGGATTATTTGAAATTTTAATGGTTTTTTCAAATTGTAATCATTACCAAAGTTTGATTACTAGCAACGGCGGCCCGATAACGTCGCGGAATATTTTCTAAATTTGAATTACTCCATCGATATACATAATAGGTACTTCACTACGAATTTCGAAAATATAAATTGACTGACAAATTTTTTTAGAATTTAATTTTCAAAGCATGAAATGTCTTATCAAAGCTCAAAACATCTGACATTTTAGAAATATATTAAATTACTGTAAGTTTAGTGTTATGTTATATGTTTTAATTCGTCTTTAATTGTTGTTATATTTTACAAAGAAAGGGAGTATAATAAAAACTTGGTTTTTATGGGTTACTTTTTTTTTTACGTGAATTATTTACTAATAAATCGCGTTGATCGCGCAAATGTGACAAAATATTGATTATTTTGAAAAAGTGTAGTTAACATGTTCATCCCTATGATTTGAACATGTTCTAATTATTTTTAAGTTCTGAACTTATTTCCAATGGAAAGAGCGTACAATATTTAGTTTAGACGGCTTATTAACTCATTTTTGACAAAAATTTTAGTTAACAACTTCTTGCCATGGGGTCTTCATTTATCTTCACAAATCGACCACCATCATTAATTGATCCATATCAATCAAACCCTTCGTGTTTACAGTGATTTCAGATACGCATACTGGAAGGACATGGTCGCATAATTTGAGGGTGATTAGGGAACAAATGAATTATGCATTGTGCATCGACTTACATGATGCAAAGCAATTTGTATCATTGGCATGGTAATGTATTCCGGTGACTCATGTCGGGGGCCTGCGCTGGCGTCACGCGAAGAGTATGGAACACCACTTGACGCTGTATTCAAATCGTGCACCTAACGGTTTATATACACTTTTTCGAATTTGTTTACAGAGAACTATTCGACAGCTTGAATTTTAAGTTTTCAGAGTTACAAAACTGCACACGGCAGTTTGTAAATATGTTATTTGCGGATGTAGGTAGCATTTATCGACCATGGAAACAAAATTGAGAGGTTTAAAATCAAAACCGACACTTTCAAATTGACGAAGTAATAATATGGGTCGCTAAGGCGCACGTGTGCAAAATGTTTGCTCGATAGAGTGAGGAATAGAAGTAGATAGATAGTAGATAAAATACAGAACGGATCGCTGAGATGTTTTGGTCATGCGGATGGTTAAGAAAATGTATGAAGCGAGTGTTGAAGGCAGCAAGAACAGATGATTATCAGATCTGTTAAAAGTCTCAATAACCGTGAAATGTATGAATGTGGCCGAAGCAAGCGAATTTGCGTGTCTAGATAAAATAATTTATCGTTCTATCCTCTCTGCCTGAAGCGACATGGAGTGATGGTTAGTTAGTTAGTATCGGTAATAGATTTACTGATTTTCTAACCAGAACGGAAATTTTAAATATGTAAATGTTAACAGATAATCATTTACAAACCTATATTTCAGAATATTTTGAGTGTGTCCAAATTTTTCAAGAACACAATACTGGATTTTATTCCCAGGGGGATATCAATAATCAAGTTATGTTACAGATGTCTCACCAATGAAACAAGGTGTGCACGTTAAACATAAATGCAACTTCCAAAAATTTGATAGACGTGGTAGTGTATCATGGGTGGAATTGGTGAACGTTGCATTGTGTAAAGTGATCACTTAAGCCAGCCGTACGATAGGTCGTAAGCCCAAAAAGACTTCCATACCTACATTCTCAAATAAAAATATAGCTACGTCTCTGTCAGACATCCATAATATAGATTGACCTATATTTCATGTTAGTGTCCGAAGCAACATTTTTCAATATACCACAATGTGATACCCTGAAGCAGAGTTTTAAATTATTCTACTAAAGCGGCTCTCTTGATCTTTGCCAAACTCCTATGGCACACCAGGCGGTATAATAACAATTATGTACATGACTTTGTTGATTGACAACCTTTTGATATCACTCAGTGATGCGCTCATATTTGGTCATGAATAGAGTTAGCGGCAGTTCGGTGGTAGAGTATGGATGGGCATAGAAAATAGAAAAATGTAATACTTCAAGTTTGTGTTTACTGGGGTATCATGCCGTGTTGTTACGACCTTTCGGGCCGACGTTTCGGATCCCATTGCAGGGTCCATCGTCAGGGCTGATGTTGGAACCTGCAATGGGATCCGAAACGTCGGCCCGAAAGGTCGTAACAACACGGCATAATACCCCAGTAAACACAAACTTGAAGATTCTGAGTGGCCGTGAAAACCTGAGAACATTTTTAATGTAATACTTGTAAAAATCGAATCAAAATTGTAAAAAAACTAATCCATAAAAACCGAATTTTTATTATACTTCCATTCTCATTGAATCAGGTTTCGTGCCTATTGCCGCGTCGCGGTCATTACTAATTTGTATTGATTCTAATTTGAAAATCCATTAAAATTTCGATAAATCCAAAATTATACTATAATTATTAAAATTTTTTAAACGAAAAATTGTTAGATCATTTTTATCGTCGAGTCTGCCTGCAAAGTTTCAGCTCGATTGGATCACGGGAAAAGGGTTAAAAATTGATCCAAAGTTTTTCCGGCAGAAAAACCGCAGACGCTACGAGTTAAAATAAAGGGAGTAAAAAAGTAACCCATAAAAACCAAGTTTTTATTATACTCCCTTTCTTTGTAAAATATAACAACAATTAAAGACTAATTAAAACATATAACATAACACTAAACGTACAGTAATTTAATATATTTCTAAAATCTCAAATGTTTTGAAAAGACACTTTATGCTCTGAAGATTAAATTCTAAAAACATTTGTCAGTCAATTTAGATTTTCGACATTCGTAGTGAAGTACCTATTATGTATACCGACGGAGTAATTCAAATTTAGAAAATATTCCGCGACGTTATCGGGCCGCCGTTGCTAATCAAATTTTTCTAATGATTCCAATTTGAAAAAACCAATAAAATTTATAAAAATCCGAAATTACACTATAATTATTAATTTTTTTAACGAGAATTTGATAGATCTTCTTGATCGTCGCCACGAGTCTACTTGCCAAGTTTCAGCTTGATTGGATCACGGGAAAAGGGTCAAAAATCGATCCAAAGTTTTTTTTATGGCAAGCAAGCAAGCAGACGCCACGAGTTAATATAAAGGGAGTAAAAAGACGTTCGACTTATCACTCGTGATTTTATGTAATTATTTTTTTATAGGTAAAACTTAGGGGGTATACCTAAATTCTAACCTAAAAATTAAACTTCAAAAATTTAATTGAAATTTCGATGAATTTCGCTTTTAAATTAATCGAATGTTAACTAATGTAGGTACCTTTATATAATATTTCTGCACATTTGATAATATCGAAATGTATTTTAAAATAATATGTGTACCTCGTTTCTTTTCGCATCCGCATAGGATTTGTTTTTTTAAGCTGGCTATGCAGAAAAACAGCATTACTTGATGGAGATTTAGTGCATTCATAAAACAGATGAAAGATATATAGACAGAAAGATAACTCATGGAGATATTACGCAACCCTGTTTAATATCTTTTGTAATAAAACCATGGTTTAGATTTTAGATGATCCACTGATTCTTACAAACGCAGTACTTCCATCATATAGGGATGCAATCGTGTGTATAAGTTTACTATTCATCCTGTAACCAGAGAGAATTTGGCATAGCCTTCCTCTTATAACTCTATCGTTAGCCTTTTGCTGATCTACAAATGTACAGATCTAAATCTTTGATTTTTCTCTAAAAACTTTTCCGTTAACACTCATGGACAAAAGATCTGATACCTACATTCATCCTCTTCCACCCATAAAAGCTTTTTGCACTTCCCATTCTTTTTCTTTCATTACTGGCCATACTATTTCTATATTTTTTTTACATAAAGTTCACCAACCGAGCTCAAAAGATCACAATAACACCATTGTCTTAACTATTTACTAATTAATTTAAAATACATAGAATAATCGAAGCTGCGGCTGGCGTTTTACGTTCTCTATATAGTGCGATGATTGGTGAAAATCCGAGTTAAGTATCAAAACAAAATTGACGGTGTTAATTGTTAAATGTGTGTATAGGCCCACCCTAATACATGACTATCAAATTTGGATCCTAACGGAGAGGGTGAGAGCAAGAATCCAGGCTGCCGAGATGAGTTTCCTAAGGGGGTAGCGGGAGTCACACTGATGGACAGGGTGAGGAGTGCCGACATAAGGCACACACTCGGCATGGAGCCCCTTCTTCTATATGTAGAGATATCACAAATGAGGTGGCTCGGAGATATGCTAAGAATGCCTGAGGAACGAGTACCAAGAACTTCCTCTTGGCAAGCCCGGAAGATGACTGGCGGGTCGCCCCAGATTAAGCTGGGAGAAACAACATTGAAGAGGGATCCATCACACATCCAAGGCTTTTTATGAGCAATAGCTCCCATGTCAGCTCTAAACTTTCGCTACCCAATTCTGTATTTTTTATGCTAAAGTGTTCATCCTCCCCGCGCTATTTAAACTCATACGAGTGCAAGCGGCAGGGGAGGCGTCCACACAAAACCGCTTCACTGTCATCAATAGCAAACCATACAACACAATACAATATAATGAGATATGTTACAATGATATACATATATGTGAGGAAATACCGTAGAGACAGTTAAACTAGGTACAGTGGCCACTCTCTTGAGGGAAAAATGAAAATAAAGTTGTCACAGAAACACAGAGAACTTGCTAGTCCGGAAAATCACTGCCGGCAGACATACACCACGGTAGATTTCAAGCTTATGACGTAACAGATATGGATTAAAAAAAATCTTGTCAACTGGATTATAGATGAAAATAGTAGGTAAAAGACGACCAGCACATAACAGTCACACCCCGCGGGGAGGCCCCCTAAGAATTTCCCATCGGGATACCCACACCCGAATAAAAGATCTGAAGCACGAAGCGTTGTTTGCATTCCCGAGAAGGTCAGAGCTTCCGAAGAAAACTCCACCTATCCTCCTTATCAGATCCTCCCGTCTATCGTTTAGAATGGGACATTCTTTTAGTAGGTGCTCCAGTGTCTACCTCATGCGGCTGCTATACTCCACGGGTCACTAGCATCTGGGAGGAATAGTAAGAAAAAATGTAAGAAACCAGGATGGATCTTGACTAATTAACACAAACGGAAGCAGCACAAGACAGGGAAATATGGAAGCACCATGGTCCCCGATCCTTCTAGGACAAGGGGCTGAAGATGATGGGGATGATTTTTATTTATTTATTGAAATTAACGGACATAGTCCATAAAATACAAGAGAATAAAAGCTATAGCAATTTAAAAGAAAAGCAAGGACATATAAAAGTACTAACAAGATGGAGACAAGATCTAGACTATCTAATCAGAGATTGTTTGAATCTGAACAGACTTACACCAAAGAAGTCCAGATCCTGTCTTGAATTTATAAGACGACACCAACCGTGACATGGGAGCATGGAATCCATAATTGGTTCTATGATGGCTAAGGAACAACACTTCATTATTTCTGAGTCTACAGGAAGGGATAATGAATTTTATTTGGCACAGTAACGAAGGCACATCAGTGTGGTCATTTAATATTTTGTATATGGTGATTAGTGTTTTCTCTACGTTTTTGGAGGTTACAAATTTTTAACATTGACTCAATTTCACTGTACGAGTAGTCTCCTCTATCCAATATCCAAGCCCATCATCGAAGAACCGATGTTGCACGGATTCGATGTGACTTGTTTGGTTTGTATAGAAGGAAGACCAAATCACAGAGGCATATTCTAAGATAGGACGGACAAGTGAACAGTAAAGAGTTTTGATCATTTGATGTAAATTTTTGTGAAATCAGAAGGCATTCTGTTGACAAAGCCCAAGAGTTTTAAGGATTTATTTACCACGTAATCTATTTGTTCATTAAATGTAAGTTTATAGTCCAGAATAACTCCGAGGTCCTTGATAGACTTGATTATATCCAATTTATTATATTTTCTATTTTGTATGATGATGATTAAGGTGAAGCTTAAATTCAAACATAAAAAGTGCGTCATTTTTGACGGGCTAGTTTAAAAATAACTCCGCATGACCATTGAATAATCTGGTTCGAGGACCAAGGCGTACTTTGTCCGAAATGAGATCGCTATTCATTTTGCATAGCAAGTATTTTTAATCCCGAAGACACTTAATTTGAAATCAGCAAACGTTCCAAACCCAACCTGTCTGAAGAGTTCGCGCCAATCAGCGGTCGACAAATTGATTTAACGGTCTCCGAGAGGTCAAAATTATTCTGTTTGGCGCCGTTTTTCAGTCGCAGTTGACGCAGTCGGTATTTCATCTTTTCAGCGAAACAAAAGAGCACATTATTTCTGTCACAAATATGTGTGCGTCCTAGTAAAAATAATCAGGAAAACACCTTGTGTTATTTTTTAAGTTTTACCAAACATTTTGAAATCAAAGAGATTAAATGATTAAAATGTAGCAGAAATTTTTATCACTTTATTTTATTTTTATAATTTAATTTGACTTATATTTAAACTAATGAATTAATATATTATATTATATTAAAGAAAACACTTTATTATTGTGAAGTTGCAATTTCAGAACAAAGTTCTGTAAATTATTAAACAAAATTTTATTAATCAATTAGAAAAATCAAATTAACGAAAATATATTTTAGCTGATTCGCCGGGATTCAAACCAACGGACCTCTATTCTATCCGGCGCGTTATCCAATTTCACCAAAAAATAAAGTTAATTTACCAAGCAGCCGTGGCGAAATTGGATAACGCGCCATCCCCGGATAGAATGGAGGTCCGTTGGTTTGAATCCCGGTAGCAGCTAAAATATTTTTTCATTTTTTGTTTATTTTTTAATTTTTTTTATATATTTATTAGAGACACTAATAGGATAATAGGAACATGATACTCTAATAATAAAACATTATAAATGAAGACTATGCCCATTATCCCAATTACAAGTGTCTTCGGCACGCTCTAGTAACATGTATTTTTGCATTTTAGTATATTTTACATGTACCTACATTTATGTGTATTTTATATTTAGTGTTTGAATGTAATGCGATTAGTATTTAATAAATAATTTATTTAATGGATCTATAGGTTCAGGTCATCGTTTAGAAAATGGATGTTGTGTATGAGTGAGTTTTTGAACGATGATAATGTATCTGCAAGAATATCAGCACCAATGTTAGGGTCAGCACAATACATATTATATAAAGGTTTAAGCGAATAAAGTCAATTAAATAAAAGCGAATGGTTTTCTTTTCATTTATATTCAAAATCGTGCAATTATTATGTCCCGTCATTTTTCACGGGTGTATAGGTCTTTCCATTTAAGAAAGACAATCGAATTAGTTTGTGTACAGCCCACATTGTTTCCTTGTGTAAAATACCAACACAACGATACAATGTGCCTCGTACGCACGGCTTACGCATACTAATTCGATTGTCTTTCTTAAATTGAAAGACGGCTACGCCTAGTTTGTTTGATGGTATCTCCACCTGTGGAAGCAGGGGTCTGATTGGTATAAAAAATTGTAGAATAAAAATATTATTTATCAATTCTACTTTTTCCACTTCTAGCGTCAAAAATCTCCCACCAGAAATCAGACCGGCGTTTTATACGAATAATACTATAGGTATATTTTTAGTCAATTGTAAAGATAAGGATGATAAATTCAGCCATTCTGGTGTATATTCATTGAAATGCAAGTAAGGAAGACATCGCGTAATGTAAAAATTAGAGTAAAAGAGCACTTGCGTTGTTTAAAAAGTAGTGGATTCTCAGAATTTGTAAACTATTTAATTGAAGAAGACCACACGTTCAATAATAGTTCAGGAGTTAGTATTATTCATTAAAATTGAATAGGTAATAGATTAGATAATTTAGAGGATTTAGAGATAAGAAAAGTCATTAATATGAATCATAAAATCGTTAATAATCAAGTAAATTTATCTTTTAGTCCACTTTTAAATATGTTCCCTCTTAATAGTAATATTCCCTGCGAAATCCCACCCCCTACCCCCACTATTGGCACTCCGTCCTTTCACACTAGTATATGAATATATAAGCACATAATTTTTTAATGTTTAGGCAGATAAGATTCTCCCTGAAGAAGCTACGGTCTTAGCGAAACCTGGTTGGATTTGAAAATAAATATAAGTGGTGTTTAACTAAGTGATTTTTATTTATTTAAGCAAAAGTGATTTTTATTTATTTCGGTAAAAATATTGTATGCTAAAAATAAAAACAGGTGTTAGAAAAACCGCACCATTTTTTATGTCGCCGAAAAAACACGAATGATCTTGGAATGCGCGAGCAATAGTTTACCGTTACCCTCACACTCTGCGCGCGTTAGTGTGTGTGCGCGACTCGTCTGGTGTTATTTGACAGCTCTTAAAAATATACAGTTGACAGCTCATATGACAGCGCATTCTCAA
Source organism: Agrypnia vestita (assembly GCA_016648135.1). Taxonomy (NCBI): domain Eukaryota; kingdom Metazoa; phylum Arthropoda; class Insecta; order Trichoptera; family Phryganeidae; genus Agrypnia; species Agrypnia vestita. Next base: position 22,457 of record JADDOH010024690.1, on the reverse strand, counting down.
GTAAATATTACAAATTGAACTGACCTGCGACTGTTGCTGTACTCCTGGTAAATATCTTTTATTATCATCACGCAAACATCACTTTCTGATAGGTACACCAGGCCCTTTTCTTCTGCTTTTTAATTTTTTATAGTATTGCATGTATTTAACCCTCTTTAAAAATGTCCCACCCGTTACGCATTCCATCGTAACGGGTGGGACATTTTCCTATTCCATTGTAATAATATGTTAAAATTTTACAACATGTTGCAATTTGTAATATTTATTCTTGAAGAACGCAACTTATTCCATCTTCAATCAGTAATTGAGCAACAGAACATAAACGAAATGCTTTTGACAAACATTTCTTATAACTAAATGGATGTCTTTTTTTTGTCCCACCCGTGACAGAGAATGTATCAGTATTATATCCAAACAAAATGAAATAGGCCTTATGTTCTGTTGTTCAATTATTGATTGAAGATGGAATAAGTTGCTTTCTTCAAAAATAAATATTACAAATTGCATATATGTTGCAAGATGTTAACATAATGCAACCTCTACACAATGCAACGTTCACCAATTCCAGCGTAAGAAAAAATAAAAAAGCATCATTACCAGCTGTGAAATCTATGTATACTGTTGAGAAGAGACAATAGATGTCACCAGCATAGCCCCTTGAAATAAACGTATGATTCCTATTTGGAACATTTATACAACTTTCGAAAATTCGATTTGCGGATGTTCTTACGATGGAATCGTTATGAGTGATCATTTAAGCCAGCTCTTACAGGTTGTAAGCCCTGGGCCATCGTACAAAAGACTTCCATATACGTTTCTCATATAAATAGCTTCGTCTCTGTGAGACTTCTATAATTCATTTTAATTTGATAGAAATCGGTTTGTTTCACACATCTACAAAATTTTTCAACCAAGTGATAAAATATTAAATAAATGTCAGTAATTCCGCTATGATGACAGAAATACTGATTTGACAGATATATTGAAATTTCTTATTGAAACTTGAGGAGTACATAAATAAATATGTCCCATTATATTCAAGAACACATTATTACTGTGAAGTTGCAATTTTTTCAGAACAAAGTTCTGTGAAATTTTAAAACCAAATTATTTAATCAATTGGAAAGACATACAGATAAATCAAATCCACGAGTAACAGGCAAACATTTTTTCGTTGATTTTATTTTTATGTTGTTGATTAAGTAATTTGGTTTTAAAATGCCCCATCTATTTTATCTTAGGATATCATAATAATGTTGTAACTTGTAACCCTGTCAATTGGCGCAAATATAAGCAATGTTGTATTTTCGTACTATAATTTTTGACTTTCATTCTAATATTATTTGTTCTGTAAAGAATTTGATTACAGCACAATTAATTGACGAAATAAATAAATTTCATTCATCAAGCATAGGAGAACATTTTCACTTTGAAATTATTTCAACGCGCGAACAGACAAACCTCAAATAATTTGTACACTTCAAGGGGCACTCGTCTTATAAGTAAATGTATACGAATTCTATAACTAATGCAAGAAATGAATTCACGATTTATCTGTAGGTACGTATTATATTATAAATAATCCCATTATGCACTGGTCGCAAGGATCAGATAGATTTCTTGTTTATAGTACCATTTATCTTTTATCTCCCAGGACCAATATTACAATTTTCCTCTCCAACAGCCTCCATTGAGAATAAGATGACGAATCAAGCATTTACATGGATAATTTTTTTAATAGACATTTGATTGAAAAATGATAATAACTACAGAAGTTGTCGGGTCCACAAAATACATACTTTATGGTAGGCAGATTTTTTAAATGGAGAGTGATTTCGGGGATTTCTGAGTATGAGAATATTTTGATTATGAAATGCGGCTGAAATTTAATTTATTTTAAAATAAAGGTGATGCTAATATGGAACTAGTTTATTACAAAATCAATCTTTGTCTTGTTTTGGATATGAAGACTAAGATGTTTGAAACTCTTCCGAGAAATAGAAAGTATGGTTATTGGAGATGATAAATATTCACAGGTTTTCCTGGAACAATTAAATTATTTATTTGAATGATTTCTCTTAGTTCTAAGAAATGAAAATGAGATTGCAATGGTCGAACATAAATTTATTATTATGTGTGATATAAAAACTTGCGTGAATCATTTGTTTCATCATTTTGGCTTGCTAAATTAAGGATTAGTATTCTAAGATTCCTTGCAAAATCAAGATGATTTTTTTTTCTTTATTTTTATTTACAAAAATATTCACAAGAAAAAAAATTTAACTGCTCTACTTAGTAGGATATGCCTGCGTCGAGTTTAGTAGCTTTACATTAGTGAGACATCACATTACCTATATTAGTTGCCTTAATTTTTTCTTTGCTTTACTATACAAGGATTTATAATATTTTTTTAATGTACCAAGTTTGTGCAGGATTTTGGTAACAGTAAGTCCGTAAAACAAGAAATGATTATATGTATAAGATTAGCGTAAGAGATAATAAGCATGAAAATAATAATAATCATAACCATCTTAAATATAAGCACAGAGATAAAAAGAAAAAAGCTCTTTGTTATATTATACATTGTACTGATGTAAAAAATAATCATAGTCCTTAGAGATATTAGCAATCATAACCTCTCCAAAGTATAAGTATAAAGAGAAGAAATGCATGTATGAGATGCTAATAGCGTAGACATAAGAATTAGTAATAACAATTCGTAAGTATAAGCACATAGATTTTACCGATAAAATAAATAATTTTAAACATAAAAAATAATAAACGTAATAAAATGATTAATATAAATAAACTTCAGTTTCACCACTTTTGTATTGAAAATATCAAGACGTTTCAGAGCCCATGGCTCCTTCGTCAGGATACAATTGTATACTAGCAAAATTTACTAACAAATTTAAAAATTGAAGTATAGACAATGTAAGTATTAAAAAGTTATATATGGAAAATGAATAATAATAAAGTACCTACTTAACATGAAAATATTTACCTACTTCACTTTGATATATACTTCAAATATGGGGTATAGAAGCAAAGGCAGCGATATCCAAAAAAATGTAAATGCAGTCATCGAGAATTACAAATTATTATGTACTAAATTCTAGATTTTAAAGAAAGCACGAATTTGGAAGGGATATACAGGGTTATTTGTAAAACATAAACATCAAGGCAGGAATATAATAATAATTATATTCCTGCCTTGATTATGAGTCGAAAATGTCCAAGCTATCATGACCTAATATCAATAGTTAAGGAGATATACGACATCAACGTTTGCATTTTTTTTTTCAATATTTCTGATTTATTTTTTGTAAAACGTTGGACTATCATTACAGGAACACACATCGATTACGAAAAATTCATTCGTTTCAATACAAGTTAAATAAAATGATAAAAACTCTGAAAAATTCCAATTGGAATTCGAAGGTATTTATTTTTTTATTTGACTTGTATTAGAGGGAATGATTTTTTCGTATTCGATATGAGTTACTGCAATGATAGTCGAACGTTTTACAAAAAAATAAGACAGAAATATTGAAAAAAAATGTAAACTTTGACGTCGCATATCTCCTTAACTGTTGATATTAGGTCATGATAGCTTGAACATTTTCGACTCATAATGAAGGCAGGAATATAGTCCTGCGAGGTTATTAATGTTTTCCAAATAATCTTGTATAAAACATGATTTTGGAAGGGATATTACGTAAAATCTAGAATTGAGATATTGCTGCCTTTGCTTCGATTCGAGTGCGAATGCAGTCCACTGTAATACAAGTTCTTACTTGACTTTTCGCCCTCCGCAGACTGTCCTTCGCGTCTTGGAGCATCGCCCTGGGCTCGACCCCCTCCCCCGCCGGAATCGCTCGCGCGTCCCCCGAACCGACTTCCCGCTTCCGGGGCACTTCCGCTGCCGACGTCCGGCCGGGCAGGGCCAGGGCGGCGAGCGCCAGGAGCAGCGCTGGACTCAGGTGCATGGCGCGTGGCTGGCTGTCCGCGACTGTGCTGCGGCGGCTGCTGGCGGCGGTGGCGGTGGCTGCTGCTGCGCGGTGGCGGTGTATATAGCGCGGCCCGCCCGCATGGCGCCGTATCGGGGAATTCGGTTTAGTTCCCCGTATCGCGGAATGCCCTCAGATCCGAGGCGGCCCAGAAACGTGCCAGATTAGGCCAGCGACGTGCCCTACGGCCGGGGATCTGATTCTGCGTGTCGCAATTAGGACAGAACAGATTATAAATTTCGTCAGGACAACGGCTACACTAGCATGCAAACAGTGATGTACGAGACACCCTGTACAAAGCATCTGGAATACAAAATGCAAGATGCTTTAAAATCGAGTATTTCAGATACCAGATACAAATAACTTTCTGGAATGGCATCTGAAATACATAGATACAAAATACGTATTTTCCAAATACTTTTTAAAGATAAAATCCTTTTGTAAGAAAACACATTTTATTGAATGTAAGTTTATTACTCCCTTTCTTTTAACTCGTAGCGTCTGCTTGTCTACTTGTCGTCTTGTCTGCTTATCTGACGAAAAAACTTTGAATCGATTTTTAACCCTTTTCCGTGATCCAATCGAGCTGAAACTTTGCAAGCAGACTCGTGGCGACGATCAAGAAGATCTATCAAATTTTCGTTAAAAAAAATTAATAATTATAGTATAATTACGGATTTTAGAAATTTTAATGGTTTTTTCAAGTTGGAATCATTACCAAAGTTTGAATTATTAGCAACGGCGACCCGATAACGTCGCGGAATATTTTCTAAATTTGAATTACTCCGTCGGTATACATAATAGGTACTTCACTACGAATTTCGAAAATCTAAATTGACTGACAAATGTTTTTAGAATTTAATCTTCAAAGCATGAAGTTTCTTATCAAAGCTCAAAACATCTGACATTTTAGAAATATATTAAATTACTGTAAGTTTAGTGTTATGTTATATGATTTAATTCGTCTTTAATTGTTGTTATATTTTACAAAGAAAGGGAGTATAATAAAAACTTGGTTTTTATGGGTTCCTTTTTTTTTACGTGAATTATTTACGAATAAATCACGTTGATCGCGCAAATGTGACAAAATAAAATATTATTTTTTTAAGTTTTAATTGAGACCAGTTCTTCAAACATTTTGTCGCTCATTTTTCTTCGATGAGGTCTCATTATAGGTACATCATTGGCAAAAGTATCTTAGCAATTTTAGTAGTTACAAAATACTAAGATACCAAAAGAATGTATACAAGATACAAAGATGAATATTTCAGATACAAGATGGAAATACGTATCTTGCATCTTGTATCTGTATTTCAAATACTTGTATATTAGATAAGTCACATCTCTGCATGTAAATACCACTACACATCACAGTGTTTGTCTCGACACATCTTACACAATTTGAAAATTTCAAGAACAGTGCGTATGTTTTTAAAACTCAAAATGTTAAAATATTTCAAATAGTACCGCCGCGGGATGCGTAATCTAAAGCTAGGCGTTATTATGTATTTTCTTTGTATTTTTTCAAGTTTTTCAATATGCACATTATATTCTTATCATTATTGCCTATACGAGTAACGTGCTTTGTCGACACTATACAGGGTGTACCAGAGCTAGCAGCAGAAACTTGGCCGGTAGATTCCTGCCCATGTTGTGAGTCTAAAATGTTCGAGCAACCATGACCTGATATCAATAGTTATGGAGATATGCAACATTAAAGTTTTCATTTTTTTCTCAATATTTCTGACTTATTTTTTATGAACTATCATTACATTAACTTATGTCGACTATGAAATATTCATTCGCTTTAATACAAGTCGAATTAAATGATAAAAACTTTGCAAAAATCGAAAAAGGTTTTTTTTACAAGGTTTTTTATTTGATTTAAGTTGTATTGAAGAAAATGAATTTGCAAACTTTGATGTTGCATGTCTCCATTATTGATATTAGGTCATGGTTGCTTGAACATTTTAGACTCGTAACATAGGCAGAAATCTACCGGTCAAGTTTCTGCTGCTAGCTCTGGTACACCCTGTATATTCAGAGAGGCATTCTTTCTGCGTTCCTATACGCTTACACTCCACGTTTTATATGCCCTAGAAGAACCTTGAATAGGTCAGAAATTTAAAAAGTGCATACTGCAACTGCATCCACTTCTGAGCGGGTGTGCTGCCGCACATTTATAAATATTTGTCCGCGCACATGTTTCCAACCCCCGCACACAGAAATAAATATGTGAAACCTGATTTTAGGTTTGCCTTAATAGACCGAGCATTGGCCGACATATTATTAACAATTGACGATTGTTGAGGCACGAAAATCCGGAAAGAATATTATGAATTCGACATAATGATACTTACTTCCGAAATAGTTCTGTACTAGAGATTATAATCCCGGGGCATTTTCCGATCCCGGGATTAAGGAAGGCCACTCCCGGGATCTGGGTGCCGGCCCCGGGATTGGCCAAGATAGTTATAGGTGAATTGGAAAAAAGAATTACATTGAAAATAGAAGTTTAAAGTAGGTACAATACAAGTTATTTATTTAAACTTTGGCACGAATTAAACTAAATTACTTTTTACTGCGCTAGTAATCATAGGCCAAATAATGAATAATCTTGAAAATTTAGAATTAAAAAAAAAATTTATTCTGGAAAATCTCTAATTAATAATATAATATTCAAAAACACCTCACCCCTCCTCTCTTTGTTTCCATTAAATCAAGCTCCATCCCTGGCCACCTCCTCCCCCCACATACAACCTACCCTCCTCCATCAGTACCTAAGATATTTTGGTTTATATTCTCACCTGTAGATGAGAGCAGCTGTGGCTCTCGAAACTAGTCGTGTATAAATTGAACTCAAAAGTGGTCTTATACAAGTATTTTATTTATTTATAAACCCATATTTGATTACTGTACAAAAAATAATCTCAACGCGCACGCCAATGCTTCGATCAACTGTTGGTAATGATTACAAATGATATATTTTTACATTTCTACAGGTGTATGGACACGGTGTACAGCATTATCTATGACCACTAAATCAATAATTTTATTCTTTGGGGAATTCCTTAAGGCCACGCATTTAATACGAAAGTGTACCTGCATTAACACTTTTCACATGTGTGGAAATTAGTAGGTTAATTAAATTTTGTTTATAAATACGTAAATTTGGAAGTAAATTTCCTAGGCGGACATTTTCAAAAATTATTTTTCGCTCTTTTAGTAATACCGTATGAAATGAAATCGGTAAGGTTTGCCTTATTTCGTGAATGGTGTATACATCGGTCCCATTTTTTTGGCAGTGGAGTATCAGAGCCAGTTATATTATATACAGTGGGTATAATATTTGCTCTTTTGATTCTTGTACCAGATTTAATTGAAAGCAGATTATATCGTTCGAAAAATACATTAAGGCTCTGGCAGTCTTTAAAATGGCCCATAATTATTTTCAGGAATATGGTCTTCAAATCCCCGAATGTATTTGCCGTTTTTGGCTGATCGAGTGCGTGAATGAGAGCTTGACCATAAATGATCTTCTTTGTCTTCGATCGCTCTTCTATTTGCAGTGAGTCCAGTACTGCGCCTTTTTCTTTCAGTATATCAGCTTGAACCGATTTCAAGCATTATCTAATTTGGCTGTTTCATCAAATTAAGATGGTGTCGGGTTTTTATGTTTGCGTTTTAATATGGATTTTAGGTCCATATTCTTGATTTACTCTTGATTGCGGAAAATATTTGTTTCACTAATTTCTTGGCATCAATTGATCATCTTTATTTTTTGGTAACTTTCTAACCATAGTTAATTTAGTTATATCCTGAAAACTTCTATATTTGTTTTTTTCAGTGGGGCGTAAACCGTTTTTAGCGCAAATCTTTCAGTAAAAAATCATCTGCCAGTGTCTGGCCTCGAGTGTTTGCCGCAAGTAGATCAGTGGCGATTTCATCCAATGCAGATATATGCAATATCTTATATTTTTTGAAAATTTCAGAAAGTTTTTGTACGTCTGATTCATCTTTGATGAATTTCGACTTGCTTGAAATATCTTAATGTGCGTCTTCTGTTTCTAACCCACACATTTGCTTAGCCAGAACTGTTAAATTAGACCGAGCGTTGAAAGTGATGCACCAGCGATATGTCATGGTAATTCCTACAAGTCCTCCGGCTACTTTATGCTCTTTGTTCACGTGTTCCAGGGCCTAGTCTGGTGATTTTTCATAAAATGTTTTTTTGTTTGCTTTACCACAAAGTTTCCATTTAAAAACACTTCTTTGGCAGGTACAGATTTAATATCATGAAGATAAATAGATCCCCAGCGAGCATAATTCGTGTGATCGCATTTGAAATACTAGGGCAGCATTTGCGTAACTGCTTCAACGTGTAATTACCAATCTCCTTCTCTCTCTGCTCAATTAAATTTAAATATTAGACAAGCTAACTAGATGTCAGTTCTTCAGTACATATATATGGCGTTAGATTTGTTTTGTTCATCACAGTCATGTAACAATTCGAAAATGATATCTATTTTGGATTCAATTAATTGCCACGTCGTTAACACTTCCAAACTCGCTTGTGAGTAATCATTTAGTGATTCCATAAGCGTGGGCGCCACGCCATTATATTTTCTAGCGGTTGAGTGGCGGTAATCGCGCGGTTACGTCTAACGATTACAGAAATACCTACACAAACAAAACCGCCACCATCCAATGGACTTAGATGGACGTGACGCATTTAAAATGATAACTTGGCAAAAGTAGCAGTTTTACATTTGACAACTGCTCTAAAAAACATGCTTGTTCTGCCGTGTATCTCTGGCCAAGGTTTCGGATGCCATTGCAGGCTGATGCCCTGATTATGGACCCATCAGCCCGGATGATGGACCCAGCCTTAGGATCCGAAACATCGGCCAGAGAGGTCGCATATACACGCTAGAATATCCTAGAAAACTATACAATGTAATTAATTTTATTTAAATTTACAATTTTAATTTGGTGTAACAAGTCAATGGAAAAGGAACATAAAACACGACAGACATTTTTAAATGAGAGAAAATAGCGTTAGTCGGTTCCTTGAACGATTACAGCTCCACGTTTGCTATTTTACTCAAAAAATAAATAAAATACAACAATTGACAGATTTCTTATATATTTAAATTTCTTTATGAAAATATTTTTCTATAGTATGCAGAGCGCCTTGACCTGGGCATTTTACTACAATAGCTGTTAAAATTGCACTGCATCATCTGGTTTGCCTCTTCTGGGGTATTATGCCTTGTTATTACGACCTTTCTGGCCGAGGTTTCGGATCCCATTGCAGGGTCCATCATCAGGGCTGACGTTCAACACAGATATTTCTAGTGAGACAGGCACAGTCCAACGAAAATTTTATATTAAAATTAAATAGAAATAAACAAATAAATAAATAATGCCGTCTTATTACGACCTTTCTGGCCGATGTTCGGTCGATCGGTCCATCATCAGGGCTGATGTTCGAAGATGAGGCACAGTTAATAATACCCCAGAAGATCCAAACCAGAAGATTCTGAGTGGCCGTGAAAACCTAGGAACGTTCTGCACTGCATCAATTTATTTGTGTAATGTTGCATGAAAAAAATTGTTTTGTTAGTACTATGTAGTGGTAGCACGCCCTGGTGACGAGGGTCGTGGGATGAGACCCTGCGGCCGGGCTAGCAGTAGCAAGCGTCCGGGGTGTTATCCTTCAGCCAGGTGCGGTAACGGTTGACCCTGGTGTACACCCCCGGGTGGTTGGCCTGCGCGCAACCATCACCCCAAGATACGATCCCTGGAATAGGAAGATTGTTGTTCAATTTGTAGTTTTGCAATAACCAGACAGAGGTCTACGGAACCGGCCTGTTCAATGTACCTACAGAAATCAGAGCAATAGCTTTTAATCATGACGAGACAGAATAATCAGGTGAATCATCAGAATCATTCTAGACCACACAGACGTCATCGACACTAGAAGGAGCGGTTGTGATGATTCAGTATCTCACGTGGAAGCTGGTCGATTAGGTAATGGAGGGCTTTACAATGTCAAAAGGGACAAGAAAACGATCCACATTGGAGCAGAGTCTTGAAAATATTCTGCCAAGGACAAATAATATGGCTTGAAGGTTGGCAGAGACACCTATTGTAAATTATAAGACATCTATTAAAATACAAGTTATACCCGCCTCAGATGGCTTCACAAAAATAGGTACTGCAACTTCATCATCTCACGTAGACGGAATATGGTTAATCAATAACATCAGGCATCTCTAAAATCCATGCCTCGCGGATGATAAAATTCTCCTGGCAAATGATGTTTTGATGAAAAGCTCTTCGCCCTTATGGAAAGGGCCATCGCAGATAGCGAAGAGGGACGCCTTTTGGCTATAAGTTCGGCATTATTTTAATGCTAAAGAGGTCATCCTGGCTACGTCACTGACGCTGTGTAGGCGGTGCGGCTAGGCAACCACACAAAACCTCTTCACTGTCTGCGGTGCAAGGATGGGAAATGGGAAGGTCCGATGTTTCGCAGGAAATGCGTTTGCACGGCGTGGGTCTAAACCGTGCAATCTGAGATGATGCAGCCATTGGAGACAATTATGTAAGTATGTATAATAATCTTGTCTAGGGACTTTCCTCTGCACCCAAAAGACAATGATGCGGTTTTCTATGGACACCCCGCCACACCGCATGCAGCGTGCTTTAGTATTGTTCGCGGTGTGGTGGGTTTGACCACTTTAGTATTAAAATAATTCCGATCTAAATGGCGAAAGTGTAGGGCTGATATGGGTGCTGTTGTTCATAAAACGGCCCTGCGTCTGTGGTGGGTTCCGTTTCACTGTCTAGGGATATATAGGGGACCAAAAAGGAAGGTTGATATATATTAGACCGACATGCTTGTCGATGACCCACCGTACACCTGCTATAAAAAGAGATAAGACTGCTCTACAAGGCTAGGTAGCGGTGGCCTGCTTGGATGTACCAGTAAGTAAGCAAGAAACTTAAACAAGATCACATTTGATTTGATCTTCAACTGACCTACAACGTAGTGAATCGTAGTGGTTTCGTTATTGATGAGCAAGCCTCCCCCACTGTCTCCCTGGCAGGAGTCCTTCTGTCCATCTGGGTAGCCTGCGCACAGCATATTGTCCGTTATCCTTTTCACACCGTAGGCGGTCTTGCGACAATCATCATTCGACATAATAGGGACCATAACCTAGAAAAAACATTTTGTATATGTAGACGAATGTTCTCCACGGTTTGGTTTGGTATACTCTTTAGGTGAATCACTTTCGCCTTAGGTTTGGCGAGGTTGTTGTGAGCAGTCCAGATGTCGCTCACCCAGAGCAAGTGGTCAATATCCCTGGCTTAAGTGATTTTAGATATTTACATTTAAAATTTAGGCGTTGGTTTTTTGATAATGCTTATTCGAAACTGATTATGTGATAGTCCTTTTATAGTCCAAATTGAAAGCTTTGGAATGAAATTTAAATCCTCGGTAAGTTTTTTTTCTCCTGGACCAAATATTTGATTAGTTGCGACGTCTCACAAGGATTTATACTTGGTCGTGGTTTTAAAATGGCTAATTTAAAAAAAGAAGTGGCTACTATTATATTATATAACAGACCTCTTGGAGAGTTGAAGATAATGATCCTCCTTGTTTAGTTGCACCCCATCCAGTGACTATTCCCACATATCCTTCGAAAGTCTTTACTCTTTGTGGCAGACATACAGGCCTCAGATCACCTTTCAGCTCCACCTGTAATCAAAGAGAGTGAGAAATAAAAAAACAAGTGCACAAAAATAAAAAATGTCTGAATAAGGTACATATCGATCAATCTTATTATCGTCCCTTGTCAAAAAAAAAGACTTAAGGTTTAAGGCCTATCACGCAGGCATTGGAAAGAGCTTATTTAAAAGAGTGTTCTTTCTTACGGTCGTATACCCCAAGTTATTCTGATTTCAGGAGGTTTCACTTTAAGGATGTAAGGACTAAAAGAAACACCAAGAGATCATACTTTGACGGAGGAATAGACCACAGAGGAACGTTAAACATTGCGGTAGAAAGTAAAGGCGGGTAATTAATCCACAAGATTATGAATGAATATTAAATATTACGAAAATGAAGCTACAGCGAGCAAAGTAAGCAGTATGCAAGAACTTTGTTGTACTGCAAAAGGGGCGGTAAAATGTTGGTGTCGCTGTATTTATTTATTAAGGCAGCATTACAGTTTTGCGATGGGTGGATGCGAAACATGAACCATAAAAGTAACCATGAGGTACTTAATAGAGGCATTTGAAATGTGATTATACAGAGGTATCCTCAAGGTTTATTGGAAAAAATGGATCACTAATGCTTGAAATGGTGGGGAGAAATTAAAAACACCGTTGAAAATTGGAGGACTTGGGCCACAGAAATGACCCAAAACTGTTTCTCCTGGCAATGAAAAAAAAAGAGTTGTTAATGAACCTGAGATAGTAGACCGGAATCAATGCAAAATAATTGTTAAATAAAGCCTGAATCTATTCCTACCAGAAGTTCATCAAAATGGTGGTCGTCGGTGCCAGACATCGCGCAGGACAAAAAAATATACGAAAAACCTTAATTACAGGGTAAATTTGTCTGAGAAACATTTAATGATAAGTGTTATGATTTTCACTTATGATTTTAAATATGATTGGTTGGTATCTCACCGTTTGATCCATTTGAAGGAGTGCAATGTCATTGTTATAAGTTTCGTTGTTGTATTTGGGATGTTGGATAATCCTCTTTATCTTCCTTTCGATAGTTTGTGTTTCATTATCTATTCCTCTGTCGTGCTCTAATAAGCGTACAGCCATTCTCTCCATTTTGAAACTGTGGACGAATTTTTAAGTTAATTTATATAATTTATTTTTATTTATTGTGATTTTTTAATTTTAATGGGTATAAAAGAAAAAATAACATATAGATTATCAATCCTCCTCTATTAATGATGTCAAAATGTGCAATTAAAGATGAAAAATCTAAGTATAAGAAGAATTTTAAAAATGATGGCAGATCTTCAAACGGTACTGAGAAGTTTGACAAAAGGGAACCCAATTATACATGTCATTTTTGCAAATTACCCGGTCATATTCGACGAAATTGTATAAAATGGAACAATGTACAACATAGACAATCTTCAAGTCAGTCAAATGATCAAGCATTTGTTAGTGAAATACTCAATGCTGAAATAGGAGATTATTATTATTGATAATGGGCAGGCAGCATAAGCTGATAGGCACATATCACTGTCTCTCATTTGAATATCCAGCCTATTCTTAAACTGATTGACACTGGCTGCAGACACAACGCCTTCAGGCAAACTGTTCCACATATTGACCACTCTATTGCTTAATGCATGCTTTCTTGGGTTACTGAGAACCGAGACTTGTTCAACTTCAGGTGATGTCCTCGAAGGCCCACATTAGTGTTAAATGCAAACATATCTGTCATATTAGGAATATTGTAGTAGCCCGATAGAATCTTGAATGTCTCGATGAGGTCACCTCTTGCTCGTCGCTCCTGAAGAGTGGGCAGTTTCAATACTCTCAGCCTTTCCGCATATTCCAGGTTTTTAAGACCCAAGGGCAATTTTGTGGCTCGTCTCTGAATATTGCATGGATCGTTGATAGTGGTGCTACAAATCATGTTACGTCTAATAAAGAATGGTTTTGTTCTTTTGAACAGTTTTTAACACCGCTTAAAATTCTTGTTGGAAATAATACAACTTTGAATGCCCTTGAAAGAGGATCTATAAAATTTGAAGCTGCAGTCAATGGAAAGTGGCTACCTTCCCACATGGAAAATGTTCTATATGTTCCTGATGCCCGAAGAAATTTATTTTCTGTTTCCTCAGTATTGGATAAAGAGTTGGAATTCACGTCTCCGCATGACTCATGCCATTTTAGGAAAAACGATGTAGTCAAAGCGAGTGGAACTCGTATAGGTCGGTTATTTAAAATGAAGATCAGAATTATTGAAGTAAATAATATTGATGCTGCTGAAACGAACATTGCTATTTATACTCTACAAACTTGGAACGAACGCCTTGGACATAAAAATAAACGTCAAGTTCAGCAAATATTGAAACAACATGGAATTAAAACGCCTGGTGATGATGAATTTTGTGGAGCTTGTGTTGAAGGAAAGCAACATAGAAATGCTTCCCATTCACGAGAACAGAGATCCAGGTGAAACCATTCATGTTGACCTGTGTGGTCCAATGGAATGTACTTCAATAGGTGGGAGCAAATATTATATATGCTTCACTTGCGATTATACCTGATTTCGAGTAGTCTATTTCTTAAAAGAGAAGACTGAAACATGCGAAAAAATTCAATCATTTGACGTTCTGTAAAGACAGTTCAATGTGACAATGGAGGTGAATTTCAAAATAAAGGCGTATTGAATTATTTGAAATCAAAAGAGATAAAGCTAGTATTAAAAAATCCATATACGCCGGAACAAAACGGTTCTGCTGAACGGATAAACAGAACTGTTGTGAATCTAGCTAGAACTATGCTGCTACCAAAAAGGTTGCCCAAGTATCTATGGGCTGAGGCTGTAAATGCAGCAGTTTATTCTTTGGACAGAACTGGACCAAGCAGTGTAGAAAGCAAGACACCGTATGAATTTTTCTGTCACATACAAATTTACTTAAATAAATTACACATTTTTGGATCAAACTGCTATGTTCATGTGCCTGATGAAAAACGAAAGTAACGGGATGCCAAAGGCCAGAGTGGAATATTTGTTGGATATGCAAATAATATTTATTGATGGTTATCGTATCTGGTTAAAGAGTCAAAATAAAATCATTCAAAGTAGAACATCAGGTTTAAACCAGAGACTCCAGGTCGAACAGTGACCTTGTTTTCAGAAGATTCAAATCAAAAGGCACATAACAATGAAATAGAATTGAATGATGAAGTGAGTGATACTGAAAATGATCAAGTCTGTGAATATTCTATTAAAAACCTCTTGAGAAATAAAACTAATCCACCAAAGCAAAATGATATTGATGCCTTTTTGTCTTCATTGAAACAAGAATTTAGCCTGATAATGGAACCACTTGGTTATTTTCTCATTGTGTTAATTACTCGTAACTATGACAGATCCATCTTTATACATCAAAGAATGTATACAGATATTATTCTTCAAAGATTTAAATGAATGAGGCAAAACCAGTGTCAACGCCAATTGAGAAATATATAGCACTGGAAGATAACTCAGAAGCAAATTCGACAATTGCACCTTATAGAGAAGCAGTGGGTTATCTGATGTATTTGGCTGTAGTAACCAGACCTGATATAACATTTGCAGTAAATTAAAATCCAGAAGAAAAGCATTGGCTGCTACTCAAGAGAATAATGAGATACCTAAGAGGTGCGACAGACGTTGGAATCTGTTATAGAAGCGTTGATGATAAAGAGTTAAAAATTTATAGTGATGCTGTTTATGCAAGTGATCTAGCAATAAGGAAATCTGTTAGTGGAATGGTTTCTTTTTATAGCGGAGGAGCTATTTCTTGGTTGTAATGATTAGAATGCGAAAAAAAGAATAAAAAAAGAAAAAATCTGGAAAATTTAAATATTTTGGCCAGATCATGAGATACCAGAGAAATACCAGATGTCTTCACTTAAGGAAAGCTATGAGAGAAGAGACTTGGAAGAAGAAGGACATCCTGGCTGGACAATCTAAGGCAATGATCAAGAAATCCGCTCCAAGATAATGATCGCCAATGTGATTGCTAGCATTCTGTTATAACCCTAAAGGGCAACGGAATTGTATAAACAGCAGAAAGGCGATTGCTGGTGATTTCATCTTCTTCTCAATTCTTCGATTTCACATGAGAACACTTTGGTTTAAAGTATTTATTGATAAACAATACGCATAACGCTACAGAAATTCTTGACAACACTTGACTCCTACACGGAAGCAAAACACACTACATCAAGACATCCACACCCTGCTTTCGACACGGTACCTACTGCAATCCAGTAGTTAATCTAACACAAACTTGGACACACCATGACTTCGTATTGCATTGCGTATGGTATTGCAAGGCAATACTTAACCTACACTTCAACACACACATCACATCAGCCCTGATGATGGACCCTATAATGGGATCCGAAATGTTGGCCAGAGAGGTCACATATACATGGCAAAATATCCCAGAAAACTATACACAGAAGATTCTGAATGGCCGTGAAAACCTGAGAATATTTTCAGCAAGAATTAGATTGACAGGATTGAATCATCTTTCAAACAGCCTTACATAGACTTAAGGAAGTGAGCCCTTAAATAGACTCTTAGAAGGCTTTGCATAGTTGTGGAAGTGAACCCTGGTACTTAACCTGCGCATGTGTTTCTCGGAGTGCATTTCACATGTACTTTGCCTCCCAGGGACGAAAACATCCCTATCAAATGCAAACAGTTCGATCACCGGAATCCACTTCAAGAAGTCGTGAAAGGCCGATCCCTTAGCATTATTAGTTTCTGAAATACATCAGTTTCCTTAAAAATACCTAGATATTTTAAAAGTTAAGTAAGGTTAGGTTAAGTAGGTAAACAGTAACCTTGAAATATTATTTTTGTACTTGCCCACTGACGCAATGAGCCGCGGTGAGGATATAGTAATTATTGATGAGGGAGCCTCCGCAGTAGAATTGCTTGTTGTACAGCAGTAGGGCCATCCAGGGGTACTCCTTGACTTCTGTCTCCTGACCTCCCACGATGCGGTCCTCGTTTGTTTTTCCGCACGCTGAAACACAAACAATCGTCACGTTTTGTTTCAACTCGAAAACCATGGATATTAGAAGCTGGCGACCACATCTCGAAGTCTCATGTAATAGGAAAAACCATAAATTTTAATGCTCTCTGAACAGTTAGAGAAAATTATAAGCGATGAGGTGTTTCTGGCTTTGAATTACGTTGATTCAACATGATTTTTTTAAAATAAAGTAAATTTTGTATTGCGCACAAACTAAATTATTTTCCGTTTCTTCAAAACTAAACTGTTATAAATCGAGTAAATTGAATATTTTAGAACTTTTTATTGGGTTGGTGAAAAAGTTTTATAAGTAGGTAATACATTGAGGAAAAATTTAATAAAAACTATTTTGATGACAGACGTCAAAAATCGCGGCATTTGCGCACTCGCACCGGCTGAAACTAGATCCATAGTTTAAACTGTCGTCACCTGGTTAGTACAATCGGCCTTTACACGCTATTATCTTAAGGTACAGATATACATGCTTATTACTGGCAATTATTATTGCATGTTCGAAACTAGCATGCCCTAACAACTGTACACACTTGATCATTATTAGCATGCTTATTTTAAGCATGCTCATAAATAAGCCTGCTCAAAGCTAACAATCAAACACACATGTTTATTAGTGGTATGCTCTTGTTATAGAATAGAGAGGACCTCTAGTTCAAAATTGAAACTTTGCAAACTGAAATAGAAAACTCAAGTCAACCAATATCAAAACAGTTTCTGGTAATCAAACACACATGATTATTACTGGCATGCTCTTGTCACAGAATAGAGACGCTCTTGTTCAAAATGGAAACTGTAAACTGAAATAGAAAATTCAAGTGAACCAATAAATCACAATATTTTTGATTTTAGTTTTTATAATTTTTATTGAAATTGAAAGATTTGAATCATTCATGTCTATTAATAAAGTTTCATAAATATTATTTCTTGCTATATTATTTTTACATAGCGGTGACCGAGTATTCTATAGACATTCGTGATTCCTACAATAAGTCACGAAAAGTAATGTTTTATCATCTCCCCAACGCGCCATATTTGTTTCATCTGTCGCGGACTGAAGAGATCGCTTTGTTAATCGATACTAGCCGCGAATGACATAAGCATGCTCATAATATGCAAGCCTGTTCACACATGCTCAAAAGATATCCCTTCTCATGGTGAATGACAATAGCATGCTCATAAATCAACCGGCGGTATATATTTTTAATGCAAATCTGTAATTCGACCGATCGGACTCAAATTTTGCACACTTATGGTTTAGAACCTGGAGGGTAACACGGGTAACATTTCCTTCCTCCCCATTTACCCCTTCCCTCTGATATATTTAGATTTCAAATTTATACCGTTCGACCGATAGGACTCAAAATTAGTAAATTTATTCTTTAGGAACTGGCAGGTAACGATGGCGAATTTTCCCCATCCCCTTTACCCCACCCCTATCCCTGTTACATTTTCTGTACAAATCGTGTGACCGATCTGACCCAGATTTTGCATACTTATTTTTTAAGACCCGGCGGTTAATAAAGACAACTTTTCCCCCCCTCCCTTCTTACCCCACCCCCACACCTGATATATATTTTGTACAAATCTACAACGTTTGCCGATCTGATCCAAATTTCGCATTCTTATTCTTTAGGTCACGGCGGAATAAATAGGTCACAATTCCTTCCTGGACATCCCATCCATCCCAGCCTAGATTATTTAAATGGTCCTTTTTTATTACAGACTGCGAAACAATGAAAACTTTGTCCCCCCCCCCACAAACTTATGTTTAACTAAATCCTTAACTCGAGCAACGCCGGGTATGAACAGCTATCAATATATAAAAATGTAAATATATAAATTCAATTCAATTCATTTATTTTTATATATCTAAAATTTACATTACAAACACAAATTTAATTCGTAAATATTAATAAGTTAGAAATATATAAACATATATAAAAAAAAAGAAAATATTAAACATATAATTTAAATATAGGTTCTTCACGGATTGACTTTGACCCAATGCTGCATTCGAATACGTACATGTTTTTATATACCTACCAGAGATGTGACTTATCTAAGATACAAGTATTTGAAATACAGATACAAAATGCAAAATACGTATTTTCATCTTTTTTGAATATTCATCTTGTATATTGTATTTAGATACATTCTTTTGGTGTCTTAGTATTTTGTAAATACTAAGATTGCTAAGACACTTTTTTCCATTGATGTACCTATAATGAGACCTCATCGAAGAAAAATTAGTGATAAAACGTTTGAAGAACTGGTTTTACTTAAGTCTCGATTAAAACCTTAAAAATATAATATTTTATCTTGCGCGATCAACGCGATTTATTTGTAAATAATTCATGAAAAAAAATAAACTAACATTCATTAAATGTGTTTTCTTACAAAAGAATTTTATCTTTAAAAAGTATTTGGAAGATACGTATTTTGTGTCTAGTATTTCAGGTACCTTTCCAGATAGTTATATATATTCCAGATACTTTGTATAAAGTATGCTGTACATTACTGATACCTACTGCGTCTTTATATACCTACTATTATACAGATGTCACATCTGTGACAGGTAAAAAGATGCTTTTTTAGAAAAGAAACAAAATTGAATACCCACAATTGTAAAATTAAACATATTAGAAACGTGTGCTTTCTCTTCTCTTTCTTTCCCATTTAACATGACTGAGCCACAGCAACGCGTGGCCGGGTACAGCTAGTTTTGAATAAACTAATTTGAGCTTACAACATTTAACACAATTCACTGGAGGTCTGAGGTCTGGCTTTGGAGTCGTCGTGGTGATGCCTATGATGTTGTACAGCCAATCCACGAAACCATTTATATTCTCAACATTTCTTCTTACTCTTCCTGCTTTGACGTCGCTTTGTCTGAAGCTGTTAGATATCTGTAAAATGAAATAAATCAAATGGTTTATGTTTGGACAAATATAATATATAATACATATATTGCATAATTAGTTAAGCGTTGTAAGATTTATTGAAATTGGAAGACTTGTTGAGACAAGTGGAGAAAATGACTGAACAGCAATGATGAGAATAGCGATAACCTAAGACCAAGAGGGTGCAGTAGGCAAAGCTAAGATGGTTCAACAATGTATTCAAAGACGTATCCACCTTAGAATTCCAGGATTGCAATATAATGGCTCGTTATAGGAATCAATGCAAGGGGTTTTTTCAGGAGGCCATGACCAACCAGAGGTTGTAGAGCCCTGTAGATTTGAATGTATTATTACTATTATTATTCAATCTGTAGTCGTCAACATCTATAGGACGTGGCGAATGGAGGAAAATCTGCTAAATAGGCAGGTGAGAACAAATACCTTCCGCGGACTAATAGGCTAGCAGAGAGCAGCAATATTGAATCTAGGCAGAGTGTTTTTTTTACGCTTCAACAGGCCAGGAGGCCCAATTACAGAAGCGAAATACATCACAAAACACCCAGGCTTGAGTAAATCACACAGATTAAATTGTGACCTCACCGGGAATCGAATCCGGAACCCTCAGTGTGAGAAGCCAGTGTCATACCCACTGCATCTTTTATAATATTGCATGTATTTAATCCCTTTTGCCCTAATTAAGAGGCATTCCATCGTCACGGGTGGGACATTTTCCTAGTAAATTGTCATAATAAGTGTCTTATACAGGAAAGACTGTAATTTGCAGAGGTTGATTCGCCAAATTTCACTTGGCTGGTTTTGATACCAGGAGCAGGTTGGTGAGAAGGTTGAAGAAATAAAAAACTGTTTGAAAGCTTAACGCTGGACCGAAGAGCGAGTTAGAAGAAACACGAAGAGATAGCCTTTGCTTTCCGAGTCCAGCCTTTTTATTCACTTTAATACGTTAGACCCAGCGTGCGTCAGCCAATCAGCGCGTCGCTCATGTATGCGGCGCCCCGCGCTCGGTTGAACGTGATACACGCTGGGTCAGATACAACATTTTTTACAGAAAAAGGCCCTCATTAGGGCCCCCAAATATATTCATTTTTATTATATTATATTTTCATTTTTAAGTGTATTACAGATAAGATAACATAAAAGATACATGAAATATTGAAATTTTACATAAATTATGCTGGCTGCAGCTTATATGGAGGGCGTTCTTGATTTGTTCCTGTTTAAATCAATGTGTTAAAATATTACAACCTATATGCAATTTGTATATTATTCTATCTTCATTCATTGAGCACCAGGATATTATAATAATGTTGTTCCCCTGAGAACAGGCGGGTATACCAGAATTTTGAATTTTTGAACTATAACTTTTGGTTTTCATTTTAATATTGTTTGTCTTGTAAAGAATTTAATTACAGTACAATTAATTGAGCAAGCATTTATCAAGTATATACGAACATTATTTTTCACTATGAGATTATTTCAACGTGCGTACAGATAAACCTCAAATACACTTTGTACACATCAAGGGGCACTCGTCTTATAAGTAAATTTATATAATATAACCAATGCAAAAAATTAAATCAAGATTTATCTGTGACGTGGGTTTTAAGGAAAATTTGGAGGCATATCTTTGGATTGGTTCTAGAACATGGACTTTGGCGCAGATGAACAAAAATGAGCTCTATACTCTGTTTAAGGAGCTAAACGTCACCAAATTTATAAAACTGGGAAGACTTCGGTGGCTGGGTCATGTGGAGAGAATGACCGAGCATCAAGCACCTAAGTCCCTGCTGAACTCAGGACCGATAGGGCGAAGGAGCTTAGGAAGGCAAAAATTCAGATGGAGCAACAACGTCTTCAAAGACATTGGGAGACAAAGCCTTGAAGCTTCTGAACTGGAGATAAGGTGGCACAAAACCGAGACGAGTGGAGGAAGATTCTTGAGGAGGACAAGACCTACCCAACAGAGCCAAGAGTGATGATGATGATGATGCAAGGATCAGATAGATTTCCCGTTTATAGAAAGAAACATTTTTCTTTTATCCCCAAGGACCGATATTATAATTTTCCTCTTCAACAGCCTCCATTATGAAATAAGATGAAGAATCATGACGGTAACGATAATATCAGAGATATTTACATGAATAATTTTTCTTAAAAATTTGATCGAAATATGATAATAACTGCAGAAGTTGTCGGGTCCACAAAACACTTTATGGTACAGGCAGATTTTTAATGGAGAGTGATTTCGAGGATTTCTGACTATGAGAATATTTTGATTATGAAAAATTCATTTTATATTAAAATTAAGGTGATGCTAATCTGGAACTTGTTTATTACTAAATTAATCTTCGTCTTGTTTGCGATATAAAAATTTTGAACAATTTTTTTGTCATTTTGCCTGCTAAATTGAGGGTTAGTATTCTAAGATTCCTTGCAAAGTCACGATGATTTTACACTCGTTACTGTTTTTTTTTCTTCATTTTTATTTACAAAAATATTCACAAGGTAAAAAATTTAGCTGCTTAACTTATTAGCATATAACTGCGTCGAGTTAAGTAGCTTTACATTAGTGAGACATCACATTATGAAGACAAATAGAAACTTACCTATATTAGTATTAATATTTTATTTTAGATTTATCTTACAAGGATTTATAATATTTTATAATGTACCGAGTTCGTACAGGATTTTGGTGAGAGTAAGTC
>JADDOH010024689.1:0-117569 GCA_016648135.1 Agrypnia vestita | reverse complement strand
AATGGCCAGTTCGGGTTTGATGGCCCTTCAAGCCCCATTTAATTTGTTTAGCCGTCAATTCAAACGAAATTACAGAAGTTACACAAAGTTGCGGGGACAGACAGATAGACAGATGGATGGAGAAACAATAAAATTATTATGTTTGATGTTAAAAATTTTCATTGAAATATAACACTTTTTTTATTATTTTTTATTACTAAACTAGAAATTATGGTATACAAATGAAACAATATGTAACTTTTTTGGTTATGTGAAGAGTTGATATTTTATTAAAAACTATAGTATGTAGTGGTGAGTACCTGTGTCTTTTTACACTTGTGTCTTAAAATAATTGAAGAAATTTTTCTTTTTATTGTTTTTTATTACTAAACTGGAGATTATGGTATATAAATGAAACAATATCGAGGGTAGAAAGTCAAAAGAGCTTTAGCAAGAGCATTAGTGATCACAAACTTTACAAGAGAGCAAAATAAATTTCTGTCAATTTGATTTTGTCAATGTTTCTTTCATTATTAAACGATTTCCACATTTTTTAATCCAAATCAAATATGAAAATCCTTTAATAACAAAATAAATATTAACAAAATCAGATTAACAAAACATTATTTTGCTCCTGTAAAGTTCGTAATAATCATTAACGCCCTTTTGGCTTTCTACCCTCGATATGTAAATTATTTGGTTATGTGAAGAATTGATATTTTATTAAAAACTATAGTATGTATATAGTGGTAGAGTACCTGTGTCTTTTTACACTTGTACATTTTCACTGCAAATGCTTATTTCGGCGTTTTTTTTTTTTAATATGTGGGTTTATATTATTCATTTATATGAGAATCCATATGCTAGACTACAATTTTTTAGAATGATAACTTAAACAAAATAAAAATAATATACTGAACATTATTTACAATAATTAAAAAAATATAAGCATTAATCGACAGGCAGTGGCCAAAAAATATGTTTTCAGTTTATTCCATAACTAAGGATGATTAGAAATCATCCTTAGTTATGAAATATTTATATGTATGCAGAATACGTTTTTTTTACACGTATAAAGCTTACATAATAATTAAGAAATGTTCAATATTAATAATGTTATAAATGTTTAAATTTGCAAGGAATTTTTCATTTTTCGATGATTTTAAGACAGTTTTTATTCACATAAAGATATGATTTTAAACTATATATTGTGTTTACTCCTGCACTTTGAGGCTTCAATCACTATTTAGTCACTTCTGCACTTTGAGCCTTCAACCACTATTAAAAGTTTTTTTTTTATTAAAAACACATTGATTACTATATAAAAATAAAAATTTCTAAGCATAAAATATGCCAACAAATGACGTTATAAATCAGTTATCAATTAATCAATCTGTTTTTTAAAGATTGTTAAAAGAGAAAAGAAAATTTGATAGTACCTACTCTCTCAATTTTTGGATACCTATTAAGCTACTTTAAGAAATAAGCATGTTTGAAATTGCTCTTCATGTTTTATATGAATTTATTTCAAAAAGATATTTGCAATAATTATATATTTGTTTCAATAAATTTGTAAATTTTAATTGTTTTTCATTATGCTGTAAAATGCATCTCGTCCACATATACATATAAAATATAATTTAGGAAGTCTTTTGGAATATGTATTTGGTACTCATAATAAAAAAATGTAGGTACTGAAAATAATAAAAAAAAAACAAAAATAGGAAAAATAATACACAAATTAATTTTATGTATCGAATTTTTTATTTACAAAATGTGATAGTGAATGATCACAGCATTTTTCAAATATATTTAGATATTTTTATAAACTTAATTCATTCCAGGCCCAAGTCGTGTATATGCGACTGGGCATGGACTGGATTAAAAATAAAACAGTTACAATAATCATGTTTCATGTTATTGTTAAATACTTATTGACAAAAAAAGAAATTTTACACTTAGACATACTATGTATTCTTTTTCATAAATACTGCTGACCACTATTTTGTGATTTTTAGGATTTTATCAAAATATTTCAAAAACAGTGCCAACAAAAGTATCGAAAAATATCATACGTATCATTAAAGAATTATTCAAGACGAGTTTGTACTGAAAAATAGATATACATCCATGTACTAATAATGTTAAATAAACTAAAAAGAAAACTATAACATGGACGGTATTATAAATGAAAGAAATCCAGACTTTCATAGAAATGTATAATTGGCCGTACTCTGAAATAAGCAATATTGCTATTTCTGTATCTTGACAGTTATTGTATAATATTGTAATGCCGCCAATTTTGACATTTTAAGTTTGAAATTAATGAATTCGATTTATCAGAAAGCTCTAAAACATAAACAAACAATTATGAATAACTTAATGTTTTAATAGCTTTCTAATTGATTGAATTCATTAATTACAAATCTGTCAAACTTAAAATCTCAAAATTGGCGGCATTACAATGTTATATAACAACTCTGTCAAGATATAGAAATAGCAATATTGTTTATTTCAGAATACAGCCGAACATACCATATCAGTAAAATCATATATGCTGCCATTTTTTGCCTACTTTTTCTACATTCATTAGTTGAAGACATACTAATTGTTTAGGAATATGCTTTCTTCATATTATTGTATAACAACATAGCAGTTACACTTTCTGGAATAAGTAACTAGACATGTTGTGTAACAACAATCATACATTTAAAAATGAACACCAATACTTAAAATATTTATCCTCCAGGGGCGTGCAATGAGAACAAGAAGCAAGAAACATACTAAAACATAAATATATTTGGGAAAAAAAATCAAAATTAAATACGTAGCTGGCAGAATATTATAAAACATTAAAATCTGAATACATAATATGTTAATTATTGTGATTGGAATATTATGAAATATATCTCTTATTTTGGTTTCTTTTCAAAATATATGCTTAGGAAATGTCGTGCTTCTTATTTTCACTGCATGCTCCTATTATCCTTATTCATTGTCATGTGTGCTCTTACTATTACAAGGCATGGTTATTTTATTTTTCCCCCTGTAGTAAAAAAATAAAAACAAATCATATGAATAATGATTAATAAAATTATTTATAAACTGGTCAAGGCTACACATAGTCTAGGATATAAAATATAACTAAATTATATATTATTAAAACTTATATCATTGACAATCAATTATTAGAAATGAATTAGTTTAAGGTAATTTGAAAATAAAGTTTGTTAAATGTAAGTTATTTTAACATTTTATAAGCAGGGAATACGTTTTTTCATAACGACATAATAATTTTTTTGATTGATTATCATTTTTTCATTAGTTGCGCAGTGAAAAGAAATGTTAAGTCCAATTCCAGATTTAATTTAATTGTATATAAACCATGAATGTTCTTAGGTTTTCACGGCCACTCAGAATCTTCAAGTTTGTGTTTACTGGGGTATTATGCCGTGTTGTTACGACCTTTCGGGCCGACGTTTCGGATCCCATTGCAGGGTCCGAAACATCGGCCCTGCAATGGGATCCGAAATCGTGAATTGAAATCATTTTGCATTCGAACCGAAAATCCTTGGAAAGCCTAAGAGTCACCATGCGCGTCTTATCAAGGAAGCACTAGAAATCTACAAGCATCCGATAAACATTAATAGAGATGATGGTCTCAAATTAAAAACATCTTGGTATCTGGCGCTTCAAAGTCATTCTCGTCGCAGACTCCGCAGAGATAGTGATCAGACAACAGATGAATCATACATACAACACAATACAAAAACCTTCAACGACTGCATGATTCTCTCATGCACACTCACACGCGACCCACTCCCCCCGGCTATGCAAGTCACTCTGGTCTCCCCTCGCCCCCCCCCCCCCTCCCACCCATCCCCCCATTTATTCTACATCCACCCCCACAACATCCCACCCTTCCAAACTATTTCTCACCCTCCGCATCTAAAACCCCCACACTGCTTTATAGCGCCTGCCTGAGGCCTTAGACCCTTGCAATGGACCCTCCGACCAACGGTCGGACCCCCGAAAGGTCGTAACAACACGACATAATACCCCAGTAAACACAAACTTGAAGTATATAAACCATTTTCGAAATATATTCGATATTTTTGCCACAGTGTGTTCGGTGACTGGGGACGGACCCTTTAATATCATAAAATATGATCAATTTCATCGACAAATCACCCCCTATATGTCTTTTTTTTTTTGGTGTAGCTAATAAAGAAAAAACTTATTTTTTTAAACAAATATTTTTGGAAATTAAAATTTTGAAGTTTTTTGAAGAATTGTCAAAGAAAATCAAATGAGACCTCTTTGATATTTATAGGACCTCTAGAGGGTAGATATTAGTAAATTGATACACCGCCCATGCTTGGGTAACATATAAATTGAAATGACTGCCATTCCATTATGGCTGGAGAAAAATGACATAGGGGTGTTTTGTCAATGAAATTGATCATATTTTATGCTATTAAAGGCTCTGACACCGGTCACTGGACACTCTGTATAAAATATGTATATTATAGACGTACCACTATAACTAGGCGTGCGAGGGAGGGCGTTCCTATCGCGTAACAGACATTCTCAGGGTGTAAATTTATTACACAATACATGGGTAAAATTCTCACCAAATTCCGAAATTCCAGTCCCGAGTCATTAGTGCTGAGTCATATGCATTAATTATCGATGTAATATTTTTTGTTTAAATGCAAGTTATCTATACTACTATTGTTAAAAAAAATTAGTATAGACAATAAAAAAAATGTGGTCAATTTATTACCTTAAAAGTCATTCCCTCACCTTGTCCCTTAGTCTGAGTACAACCATAAAAAGGCTGTTCATCTCAACAATAATCTTATTAAATTAATATTGCTAAAATATTCGAAACATAGTGTTAATTGTATGTGAATACTTTCATTGCATTGCGTCAAATACAAAAATGAAAAATCAATTTTATGTGACTGTCCTGCAAAATAAAATCATTCCCTCACCCTGTTACGAATATTCGATTTACAATGGTATCGAACGAGATTTATAAATGAGACCTTATATTTTTAAGACCTAGTAACACTTGTAATGTGTCAATATGGCGGTTTGTTCTCAACACTGCGGTGAGTATGTGCAAAAAAGTATTTGGTTGAAATTACTTAGACATTACATTTCCGTTCGTCATTACCTCACATAAAAGATTAATTAATATTTTTACTATGTTTTAATTCTTATTCATCCGTTTTGGGGGGTAAAATGCATATACAAAAAAACATAAGCAATTGGAGATTATTTTCCAGTGTTTTATGATGCTTTTGTTTGAATTCGTCATTCCCTCATTATATTTAATAGTGAGGGAATGACGATTGTATGAGGGAATGATTTATACAGTTTTATATCTTAACAACTTTGTATAAAAATGACTTGGATTTATTAATTGTTTCCTTCAACTAGTATTATGAGGGTTTTAATTTTATACAGGTATATAAATAAGAAAAAAGGCACGACAAAAGTAGTTGAGTGATAAAGAAATGAAATTAAAAAAGAAAAGGAAAAGGGGAGAACAAATGAAAAGTAATGTCGAATCTTTGGAAAAATTACGGGACAAGGAAAGGTAAAAACATTTAAAGAAAATAGAGAAGGGTTAGCTAAAATTAATTACTACTATGAGTCCTAGAGAAGTTAGACAAAAACGAAAACAATGGAAACAAAACAGTAGAGTGCACAGTAACAAAAAAACTACCTCCAAAAAATCCTATACCATCTTTAAAGCAAAGAACATAGTCTGTAGCTGCTCGTAATAGATGTCAAATGCGAAGGCGGCAAGCTAACTTTTATGCAAAGATAGCAAATTTGGAAATAAGATGAAGAATACTGTTAAGTTGAAAGAAAAATACAAGAAAAGGTATTTGAGACTGAAAGCTAAAACTGTTGATCCAGAATCTCCTTATTAACTAAAGTATCTTCTATTTTGGATACTTTCAACAATACCAAAACAATCATTTTACCAAAACACACAGCAGATTTCCTCGAAAGTCAATAAAGAATGATACAATCAATACAGATAATGATAATGACCGACTATTTCTACCTTCTTCTTCGTGCATTCAAGATCACACTTCAATGTCCAAGGAAAATGATACAATCGATTTAGAAAATGATGGACCTGCTGTTGTCTCTGGCAGCCATCAAATTGTTACATTGGAGATTATGCCCTGATTAAATGGAACAATGAAAAGTATCCTGTAAAAATTCTTTCTTTTTTGAAGAAGATAAAGTGCATGAAGGATTGACATTCTGGAGCAGCCAGCTATTACAGACGAACAATTATATCGTTGGGAGGATGTAATTCAGAAATTAGAAATATCAAAGTTAGTTCAAAGGGGGAACTACAGTTTTTCAGGTTTGGATGATTCTGCCATTAATTAAGATGGTATAATTTAGTCTAAATGATTAAAAATTCTATTTAAAAAGTAAAAATCTGTATATAATAAAGATTAATTAATCTAAAAATATGTCATAAGTTTCTCTCCATTTAAAGAACAAGATTTATTTAATAAATATAAATAAGTTTAATTAATAAAGATTAATACTGTAAAATAGATATCTTAAGTTTGTTTATTTGATTTTAAATTTAAAAAATGCATTGTGTTTGCTCAGAATGTGATACTACAGCTTATAAGTGTATCTTTATAATTTACTATAATACTAATCATATAATTTCATATATTATAATTTGTTTTCAACTATAATAATAATATTAAAAATCATTCCCTCAATCTGTTAGTCATTCCCTCATTTTATAATTTTTTGGAACTCATTTTTTTATATGTTATAATAAAAAATATGGAAGACCATTACTTTTAAACAAACCTCATATAGTAATATATTGCATTTCTGTTATAAACAAGTATTTTCTCAACACAAAATATTTTGATGAAATCCAAACTGAAATTTCGGAATTTGATGAGAAATACCCGCATAATGTGCAGAATGTCCGGTGACCCGTGTCGTATTAAATACAGATATTTGGTCGGGCAGCACTAAAGAAACCATGCAGTAATGGCGGTCGTTCTATCTGTCAAATGTCAGACGGTAATATCGGTCCATTATTCGCTTTTTCAGCTTCGCAAAACTACTTCACTGGCAATTGTTCTTGCACCATCCCGGACTGTTTAGGATGTTTTGGACATAATAATTCAGTGTACATTGGTAATCAAGAGATGTCACAGCTCGCACTCAAAGATGAGAATGAACTGAATGACAGGGCGAGGGGTTACCGCCGAGTGCGGGCGGGGCGGATTTTAGTTCAAAATTCGCCGCACGCCAAGTTACGTTGGGCAAGCAATAGTAGGTACATATATATAGTCGGTAACAGCATGATCTAAGTTTACATCAAATGCATGTCATTGATATGCCCATATTTTCAATTGTTATAATCTGAAAAGTCTGTATTTTCAGAAGAAAAATTGTGATTTCAAAACAAGATTTTTGTATAGTGTATTAAAAAACTGAAGTTTATCTTCGTCCCATTTCTCTCCAGATTCTCTCAGCTCCAGATTTTGTAAAGAATTCCATACTAATGTAACTGTGGATATACGTGGTATATAAAAATAAAATAGATAAATAGATTGTTTATTAATTTTCTAGATTATTTTTTACATAAGCTATTGGTAAAATCTACCAAAATCAAAGAATACAATGCCATATGTGCCTAAAGCAGACATTACATATTTACAATTTCTCTAAAAATTTAATTATTAAACTTATTCTTAATATCTAGAAAGCCTTTTAAAAATCGATCATAAAATCTGTATTTAGATTGAATCATATGGATGTGTAATTTAAATAAACTATTATATTAAAGTAACTATTTTGGTGTATGTAGGTACACCGATGATACTTCAATCTCTTATTTCAGAAATTTATCTTTAAATGTCAGTGTGTATGATTGATTCTACACTTTGTATAAAATACATGTGGCAATGAATACAGTAGAACCCCCTTAATTCGAAATTCGAGGTACCAAATAAAAAAAGAAATTCGCCAAAATTCATAAAACTCAAGAAAAAACCCGTGTGAAAAAAGTCTGTATTTTTGCATATTTTGAGTAATTATTTCGAAAACAAATATCTTTTGTATTGATTTATGGCGCAAGGGTTAAAAAATATTTCGATTAACATTTTGAGATTTGTGTGTTTGAAAAATTTCAAATTATGGCGAATCTCGATTTATCAGGGTTTGAATTAATGGGGTTTTACTGTAATAGCTCACTCTGGGATCAACTTTATATGGTTTTTTACACGCTTTCAAGGCCACTCTCATCTGTGCATACATACCATTAGAAATATATATAAAATAGATTAGTTTTTCGTCTACTTAAGAACTTAAATTAGTCATTACCGTACATGTCTTTGTACAGCCTCTAAGCGTTATATATAGTGAGTGTGGTCGGGATTTATACATTATTTCCAGACATGTATAACTCCTGTAGCCTCAGCACTTAGCAGGTAGCAGTTGTTAGCCTGCACGGTGGCAAGGGATGTAATCGGGGCTGTATGATGAGGTCCACGAGGTTCAGGACCATAGCGCAAGGACTGTTCCTCGTGCAGTGAGGATACAGTGGGACTGGCACCTACGCTTGAGCTTTCTTGAATCACGGATGTTCCGTCCACAAGACGACTCCTAAAAGGTTCATAGTAAGTAAATTAAAATATTAGTGAACCTTACGAACAAATCAAATAACAAATTTTCGTTCTTATCATATAATGAAGGTTTGTTCATCATCATCATTATCACTCTTGGCACTACAACCCCTGGTGGGTCTTGGCCTCCTCAAGAGTCTTCCTCCGCTCATCTCGGTTTAATGCCAGCTCTCTCCAGTTCCGAATCTCCAAGGCAGAAATGTCTTTGAGGACATTGTCACTCCATCTTAATTTTGACCTTACTGAAGGTTTGTTACGAATGTTAAAATCAGTATATGTGCATGTATATTTTTTAATGTATGAAATTTTTTATATCATGTCACATACATACACATTAAATATCCTCATTTTCAATTAATCACGGAATTATTTCTACAGTAAAATCTATAATTTCTGAAGATGATCATTCATATTATTATTTTAATGTGACATTTGTGTTATGATGCTTGCTAATTGAAAAAGTTAAATTATGTGAATAATTATTATTTCATATATATTTTAAAAAGTGTAAAGCAATATAGAGGCTTCTTCTATAAGAGGGATATAAAAGCAAAGGCAGCAATATCCAAAATCTTGAAAAAAATGTTTTGAACGCAGTCACCGAGGATTACTAATTTTGAATGTGCTGAATTCGAAATTTTATAGGAAATAAAGCTCTATCTCTTCCAAAATCGTATTTCCAAAAAACTATTAAAAGCAAAGGCCACTTCAACTAATCACCCCCAAGGATGTCACAAAATGGCCGCTTCATACTAAAGTAAGATTTTAGACTAAAACATCAACAAAGACAACAATATACAATTATATAAACAGCAAAAGCAGTAATGTATACTTTTTGGTAGCAACCACAGCAATATTCATATTTAGAAGTAAAATATTTATTTTCAAACGTATTATAAAAGTTAAAATTTAAAAACTGTTAAATTTTTTTGTGTGAAACATTGTGGAATTTTTGAAATTTGTTATATGAATTGAAAAACACTTATTTCAACTGAAATAAGTTATTGATGTTGATACTGAAAGGTTTTCTTTCGAAAACGTTTTAAGTCAAAATACATAATGGAATAAAACAGCGTTTTTCAATTCATATTTAACAAATTTTATAAAAGAAAAAACAGAAACCTATTTCCAATAAATTGCAGGTTTTATAGATACCAGAGAAATTTCCTGGAGTTGTGACAGACTTTTTGTATTTATCTCAGAAACACCACAGTGGGATATTACTGCCTTTTTTTACCCCTCAAATTATGTACATGCCAAAAGGCATATATTTTTCATTGTCTATGTTTTCCGGAGAGGCTAATATAATTAGAGAAGCCCTAAAAAAACCTATCAGTTTTGTAAAGGTTGCTATTGCGGTAAGTAAAGTTAAACTAAGATGGTAGTTTTCATTTAATAAAGTTATTTTTTGTTGTTGGGGGAATAATACATTTACGGAGTTATCGAGAAATATATAAAAATAGTACCTGTAGCTAACAGAAGCGTTGTTGGATAGTAATGGATCATTTGGTGCTCCTATCAGAATGTAGGAATCTTCAGGCTGGTCCAGGTCCCAGAATCTGATCCTCTGATCGGATCCTGCTGTCAAGAAGTATACTGAGTCGTCAGAAGTCCCTCCGTACATTGCGCTGATGTATTGGGAGCATGGCTGAAAAATAAATCATCAATAATATTTGTTGTAGACTAAGGGCCAGTTGTATCATCTTGGTTTACATTAATCTTTAGTTTAACGCAGTCTTGCCGGAGGGGGGATCTTAAGTCCCCCAAATCAATATGCTATTATAATATGACAGATTGTTTCGTTTACAGTATCATATTTTTATGAGTCACAACGGTATGACATAATCGGCCGTATTCTGAAAACAGCAATATCGCTATTTCTGAATATTGACAGTTATTGTATAACTCCCACATTTTTGCAGGCCGAGTGGGGCACGCTTCGACTATTCGCTTACACTAATTTGATGACAATACCATACCACTTTTGACATGCACTATGCAAGGTATTCATATACGTATTAGATATTGTATTATGTCTGTCTCATTAGACTAAGTTGTGTTGAAACAGGCATATTGATAAACAGTGAATGGCCGTCTTTTTAAGAGAAAAGTAAACATCAAGAGTGAAGGTAAACAATTGAACGTACCGCATTATATGTGAGTGGAGGTCTGTTGGAAGGCCATAGCACGGTTTGTCGCTGAGCACTTTCCAAACTCCAAATGGCAGCTTCATTTTCTGCTGCACAAACTGCCCAGCAGGGCTCAGTGGGATGCGCTTTGATACTGCGAATGCGGCTTTCTGTAATATTCAAAGTGTGAGCACTGATTTTCTAATGAAAAAAAGCCACAAGTAAAAATAAAGATTCAAATTAAACATAGCTTATGAATTTGATTTCTTTAAGATTAAATAATTGAATAATACAAATCTAAAAATTATTTCTATCCGATAATATCATTTTTGTAAATAAAATAGTAAAACCTACCTTTGGGATGAACTAGTGTGGTTATGGGAAGACTAAATCGTAGATCCCAGACTCGGATAAAACCTCTGCAAGTACCGATTGTGAGCCACCCGGTATTGCTGACGTACATGCAAGTGTATATACCTAATCTCAAGTCACCTTGCAGTTTCCACGCATTTCCTACAAGCATACAAATGATGAGACAAGAACCTAGTTGGGTTCACAATGTTGTATGTAGAACAGTGATGGCGAACTTATGACACGTGTTTCAAAAGTGACACCCCACAAGGTTTTGGGTGACACATTAGTCTTCACCAATAATACTCGAGTTACCAAAGAAATGCAATTGTGGTTGATGCTCATTTGCATGCTTATTTTGAACCAGATTTCGCAGAGCAAATAATTGGCCTCAGCCCTACAAATGGCTATACACAAGTATAAACACATACCAACTCTGGAGCTCAATTAGGATTAGAATTAGGTTAGGCATTTTCTGAATTTTTGACATGCTGAAGCCAAAGGTCCACCATTACTGTTATAGCAGATATAAGGCCAGAAATTCAAAATGTGGAATTTTTGAAAAATAAAATATTCAACAACTATAGTTTATGGGAAATTAAATAACACAATGGGGATAAAATTGTGACTTGTGTATCCCATAAATTAAACAAAGACTATGTATTTAAGTGTATTATTTAAATGTACTAAATTTCATTTCAGAAAGAAAATCAAATTAGTAGGTGTAAGCCGTGCGTACGATGTACATTGTTTCATTGTGTTGGTGTTTATACCGATTCGATTGTCTTTCTTAAAAATAATTTGGTAGCTTTCTTTTAATGATAAAAATAAAAATATGTAATATGGATAATTTATACAGTGCCACTTTTGTAAAAATTTCGCCTGAAGGGGGCTTTACACAGAAATTGTTTAGTCCTACATTAGTATTTAAAATGTAATATTGAGAAATTATGGAAATGATTTTTCAAAAAGGTGCATTTTCAGTTATTAGTTCAGTTTTTAATTTTTTAGTAAATACATAAATGAGTATTTCCAAGACATAATAATAGAATAGCATAAAAAATGGATAAAAAGTATAAAACACCTTAAACAAAAAACTTACCTGGAGCTCTTAAATCCCACCCAAATATGCCTCCATAGAGTGTTGCGTATATGACAACATTGTCACCGCCTGTACTCTGACTATTGCACGAAACATCTATTACTCCGCCGTCTTCGGTGGGGTCTAGTTGGCGACATTGGGATAAAACCATTCTCGAGGAACCAGAATCTAGCCTGAAATAGAAAAAAATATATAACAAGAAGGACGCTTTCAAAATCTTAAATTAAAAATATATTGTAACGAAATGGTAAGCGCAAGGAATTATGCACTGTCCGAATTCCTTGTAATGTGTCATTTTGGAACAACATTATAGAAAGCTTTAGAACACTCTACAGCATTCTAGGATTATCTACAATATTTAGTAGATGTCTAGAACAACCTAGAAGCTACAGGAACTTTCTCCTAAATATTATAAATGAAAAGAATGTTCTTGAGGATTCGAAAAATCAACGTGATTGCGCATAAATAGTTCAGGTCGCGGTGCGTCAATGTTGTTTTGACGTTTCTACCAATGCAATATTAGCGGCGAAGCGTAGCGAAAACACTGTTACCATTGTGCGTTGTAAACGAAGCGACAGATAATTAAGTGAAGTGCTATTTTTGTGCGATAATTGAACAGAAATCAAAAGTGTTACCCAGCGATAATTAAGAGTTTATAAACGAGTAATAAAGTAACAAAATAGTGTAAATTAAAGAAAAGTGTATTAATTTATTTAATGTTCAGTGACTTTGTTAATTTATGAAAATATTTAATTAATTACTAATTAAAAAATTGTTACTTAATTTCCAGTGTTTTCATTTGTCTCGATCGAGCGGATAGCGAATAATAGAAAACGATAAGTCATCAAAATTACAAGCGTTAACCAAACAAAGTAACAGTTCTATTCAAATAATATTTATATATATATAATTATTTTAAAATTTATTGCTTTTTGCGAACTAGATAATAAATAGTTTTAAATATTTTCACAATTTTTAAGATTGTTGTTTAGAAATAAAACACCTGATAGTTTTGACAAAGTCATTCTGTTTCTTTTTTCTGTAAGTATGCAAGTATAAGACCGTGTCAATATAATTAAAATAATATTCAAAAAATGATATTATTTAACTGTTGAATTTTTCTTGAACTCAATTTAATTTCTCTTTATTAAAAACCATTGCGCTTCAAAGATAATAAAAATTAAATTTACAACAATCATTAGGTTAAGAACAAATCCGATAAGCGTGAATTAAAAAGCCTAATTGGAAATTGGAATTAGGCAGAGATAAACTTCGTGCATTGGTTATTGAAGAAGATATATTACTGCTGTATTTAATAATTTAAAAGAGCGAAGAGAAACACGGAAATTACCATACCTCAAAACGAATACCGAACCATCTTGTGTAGCTGCTGCAAATGATTGATTATTTTCACATGGTGCTAAGCCAATGACAGGACCAGCTCCGCGATTATACATTGATTTGGATCTGAAAAGTGATTAACATTGATTTGAATCTAGCCTTCTTCTGAAATATTGTGCCAGGCATATAAATTTGTGGAATTGGTTGAAAGGAATTGTGTGAAATCATCATACTAAGAAATTAGTTTCTGAAATGTTATGTAGGTGTTTATTTAAGGTGGGACTTTAATTTTTCAATATATTCTACGCATATATTGTATTCTTTCGAGATTATACTAATATATAAAGGTATTTTTATTATTCTAGTCCATTCAAGTATTGAATCACTATCTTACCAGAGAAAAAGGTTTTGAAAGGAAGGAATGACGGTTGATTTCCTCACATACGATTTACACTCCATATAAAAAAATTCTATAAGGACTTTTCTGCCACATTGAAAACAAATTTAATTAGTGCAGTCTTTTTATAAATCCTGTTATGTCTCAATTGTGACAAACATATTCATTTTGTTAATTAATATTTTGACAGTCCGTATGCATACTGTTGAATCTGTAGAAATTCGATTTTCATTTTCCTATCTTAAACTCTCTAATTTAATTTATATTTCTGGACAATGTTAAAAGAAAAGTTGAATTTTTAACATTATCTGAAAATACATAGTAAATCAGAGAGTTTAAGATAATAAAACTAAATTTGAATTTTTGCAGATTCGACAGTATACTTAGGGGGATTTTTGTAAAGGTCGAATTAAGGCACGGTTTTAAAAAAATCTAATTTTTTATATAAATTAATCATAAAAACAAAAGTAATGAACATCGGAAATAAGAGGATACCAGATGCATCAACAATAATTAATTATTGTTGGGGAAGCAATCAAAGAAACAACTGATATAAAATACTTGGGAATAATTATAGATCATAAATTAAACATTCCATTGAACACAAATTATGTAACAAAAAAATAGTAAAATGAATTTCATTCTTGGGAAGAATCAGAAGATATATTAAAACAGAATTGTGCAAATAATATATATATATTATATATATATATATATATATATAACACAGTAATAGAAAATGAAGAAGAATTGAAAAAATTAACAATACTCCAAAATAAAGCATTAAGAATTATACTAAAAAGAAATCAATTAGATAACGACTTACAAAAAATATGTAATACTTACTTTTGAATAAAAATTTAATATAATTATATCTTATGCAAAAACATACAGGTATTTTAGGTAATATATAAAAAATATTGTATTACATACCTACTTTAAGAATAAAAAAAGAAACACAGTTTTGTAAAAAATGCTAATATATTAATTGGTATTGAAAAAGGGAAGATGATTTGTAATTTATTTTACTTGTTAACTATGCTGATTCCTTCCATTTTGGCTACATCCCAGAGTCTAACAGTGCCATCATTGGAGCATGAACCGAAGAAACCTTTGGCGTAGGGTCCGGATGAAAGACTCACCAGTTTATTGACTGAAGCCCTGGAAGTACAGAAAATGATTTAGAAAAATTCAGACTCATTGTAAATAAAAATACACACACATGTTACATGTTTGTTTGGTCTAGGGTCTAGGGGATACTTGTGGGATGATCAAGTTTAATTCTCGTACTGAGAGATTAGAAAGTTAATCCTATTTTTCATAGTGCAAGCATTATTTACTTAATAATTAAGAATATATCGAGGTGTGCTATGTAAAGTACTCTATCTGCAAACAGGAGAAAGCTTAGATCGTGTTTTTTTTATTAATGAAACTTTTTTTTTGAAATTCTAAACTAGTATTGCATATGTCCAAGCTTTTATAAAGTTATGTGTAGTTTAGAATTTTAGATAAAAATGTTCATAAATAAAAAAAATACAATCCAAGCTCACTCCCGCAAAGTAACAGATTTGCAGATAGAGTACTTTATGTAGCGCACATCGATGTATATCACTAACACTAATTATAATAACACAAATGACCACTAATAGAAAAAGAATTCTAATAAGGACCAGTCAGATAGATTAGTCAGCAATGCTGCCAAATATTCCAAGTTGAATTAAGCACAAAAACTAAAAGATAATTTAATTAAGTAAGTATCTATTTTTTAATATAAAAAAATCACGTAAACAGCATGAAAGAACTGAGTAAATTTCCCTACACTGATATTTAGCAATATTCGTAGCACAATTATTAACATAATATTCATATTAATTTTAATGTATCATAATATTCTGTCAGATAAATATTTAGTTTGTATTTTTATTCCAAAATATATGTTTACGAAAAAGTAATGCTTCAATGTTCTCACTGCATGCGCCTGCATAGTGGCCATATCATTAGAGATAAGTATGCAAAAACCTGAGTTTTTAAGACAACTATAAAGAGTTAACGCTGAGACATTCATTACGTATAGTTTGTGTATTTTGTACGAAGAGCTATGTGTGGTCACTTTCGACTCCTTTGAGGGTTACCAAACGTAGCTCTTCATACAAAGTGGGCCGTGACTTGTTACATGCTCATAACAGTAACTTGATATGAGCACCTAAATATCTAACCTGTGTTCATGTAGCTGGGCCATTAGGGTCGTACCGGGCTTCCAATTAGGTGGAGGAGGATTAGTTCCAAAATTTTCAACCGCACATTCACGGGATCTGAAATAATGATATTTGTCAGAAAATGGGCAGAAGGAATTGTAGCGCAGTGATACAATACAAAAGCTATGAAAAAAATATATAAACTTGAATTCACATACCTAAGAGCCTTTACATATTTTGTTTGTTGTCTTGTCGTGAGATCTCGTAATTCTAATCGACAAGGGGCCATGCTATCTGTTAACAAAAGAAAACACCAAATTAAGAAATATTAACACTCCGTTACACACGCGTGGGGCACAGGCGTGCCCCAGTGAAATATTTTTGCCTATTATTTCGTAAACAATGTATATACAATCTTGCCGCTTCTAATAGCTGTTGTCAGCGTCCTTGAGTACTCACCAGTGACACCATGGCAATGCTGGTGAACGAATGTATTCTCTGGAAACTTTTTAATGTCGGTGGGGCACGCCTGTGCCCCCCGCGTGAGATACCGTAACTATTTCATTTTTGAAGAAGGTAAGTAATTTTTGATATTTTCTTATCTATTTTAAATCTCAAGTAAAGATAATTAATATTATATATAATTGTATAATATTTAGCTTTATAATGCTATAATAAAAAATGTGTTTTGTTTGTTTTAGGTACTTATAAACCAAAATGAACAGATAAGAACGACAAATAAGTACTAAACTCTTATATTCCTAGAAACATCTTTATGTTGCATGCTATGTTTCTTTGAACGTAGCATGCGTTTTTGGGTATAAATCAAAACGATTTGACACCTCAGGAAGATGACATATCCTGAAAAAGGACTTAAACATTTAGGTGCCATGGCTGTGGAAGAGCCAAAGATCGCTCGACTAGAAGCGCATGCCAGAAATGTCACAAGCCTGTGTGTAATGATCATAAATATAGTATATGCATTCAGTGTTATAACTAAAGTCAAAATGATCTCAATAAGTCAACTAATGAAGACTAAAATCTCAAATTTATAATTTCCGTGTTAATTTTTTCATAATTTTCTAAAGTTAAGGAAAAAATTTTTTTGTTCTTGTTTTTGTAGAGAAAAGATATATTTTTTGTTTTCATTATTAGTGTCAATAAAGACTGATTATGTATAAAATATGTTT
This sequence comes from Agrypnia vestita, assembly GCA_016648135.1. Lineage (NCBI taxonomy): Eukaryota > Metazoa > Arthropoda > Insecta > Trichoptera > Phryganeidae > Agrypnia > Agrypnia vestita. The sequence continues at coordinate 100,186 of JADDOH010024689.1, read as the reverse complement.
ATTTTTTATTTCTACCCACATAACAAATAATCCATCAATTACTTTGGGGCACAGGGGTGCCCTGCGCGTGTAAATATGTAATTATTTGCAGCGCGTGTAACGGAGTGTTAAAGCATGAAAGAATTACATTTCGAAATTTCCAGGTAAGATACATCATCGTGTACTTTTAATATTTCTACAAAATAAAATACGTACATATATCGTTATAATCCTATTATAATTATTAACTTATAACACAGATTTACATGCACATATTCTGTTAGATGAATATATACAATTTTGCTTTTTTTCCAAAATACATGTATGTTTACATGCTAATGCTGCTGTCTGCACCTGTCGTACACAATCCATGTATTGTTACATTGCAGTTAATCACGCCATTAATAACGCGCCACGGCACAAATTGATTTTTGGGTATCAAACGAACTAGAATTTAATTCTCTAAAAAAACTACGTTTGACGCACGGGCCCTAGCCAAGTACCGGTCTCTCGATCTTGCAGGCCACTTATTGTAAAACTCGGGCGCGCGTTGCTAATTCCCCCACGCCGAGCGCAGCGAAATGGTGGGAGATACGTACCTACGGGCTTGACCTCTCTCCCATCAGTCCCCACTTTAAAATCTACCAGGGCCCAAGGCGGACGGACCTCGGCAACTGTTCCCGTCTTGGTGAGGACGACTCCGATGTGTGAGTTATTTTCATTGTACTAATTCATGTTTTTTTTCTTATAGGGCCCTGCCCTGCTATGCCAACAAATATAATGTTTGCCATGCGAGGCCATGTTTGGATGGCCCACTATCTCAAAATATTAATATAAAATAACTATCCTGTACTGCCCAGCTGCCAGCTATACCTCCATGTACCTGCTAACCATTTTCAGAACTTTCTCATGGCCATGGATGGGAGAGGCGTTTTGTAGATGTTAACATTATTATCGCAAGGATTTCCTGTAATCTTGGCTGTCGGATGAGGGATACCTGATCGCACATCTTCGAATCCTGACGCCATGTAGATTCAGCAGTGAACATGGATACGCGCCGATTATATGTAGGAACTACACCCAGAAGATAGAATCATCACGTGATCACGCAAATGTAACATCTGCAATCGTGCGGCACCATGCAAAATTTTATGTTTTAATTTTAAAATCTTTCTAACTTAGAATCATTCTAATGATACCGCCATGCTAGAATTTTATGTTTTAATTTCATCTTCTTTCTAATTTAGAATCATTTTTATAATTATATTTTATTCTGACCCGAATGGCGGTAGAACTTTTATTTTCATCAGCGCAGTCAGCCTGTGCCTTTTAATTATTTTTATCTACTTACTTGCACTTAATCGCATTTTCAGCCTATGCTAATATCATTTATTGTTTGTAATATTATTTACTCCATTATTCTGCCCGATGGCAGATTAAAATTAATGTACTAGCGCGAATCTGCGCATTTTTTCATATTTCTATTTTATTTTCTAATGCTAAATCTTTTATACAAAGTGCCATGATTATATTACTATTTTAAAATTACTTCTTTTATTTATGTAAAATCCTATCCATGTACTCATCTCATGCATTGGTTTACAAATTTAACTTGTTTAGGGCCGTAAATTTTCTGAATTTTTTGTGATTTTTCTTTTTACGAAAAAACCATGAAAACATGCGTATATTAAAAAAAACACACACACATTCATATTATTTTATCGTAAGTGTCGAAATGCCATGATTTTTTTATCATATAAGTAAAAAAAAATAATCTTTTTTTGAATTTCCATAATGTTGCCAGTGCAACATTTTCTGAAAAATAATAATAATTTTTTATTTGTTTATTAGAGACAACACAACTATTAATAATAATGATCTTCTTCTGTGTGGTATATTTTGTTGCACGGCACGGCACACGACGGGACATCGCACTCATAACACATAAATATGATACACTTTCACACACACACATATTTCAAATAAACGCAACAAAATTGCGTGTATTTTTGTTAATAAATCACTATTAGTATTCAATTGAATCATAAACCAACAAAAACTGACAAATATCGCAAAACATATCGTATATATTTGTATATACGTGTACAAATAAATCGAAAATCGAAAAAAAAAAAACGTATTTCCCGCGCACATTGCGCGTGACCTTGACGATGGAATATTTGAATTTCGATTGCACAACACGCGATCGGGGCGCCATCTATAACAAATCTATACGATTTTGACGGCAGAAAAACTTCTGTTTTGATTGTTGATTTAAAATATAATCCGTGATGTTTTTGAGTTGAAAATGGAACGACAGGTCACAATAGGATTTCTCTATTGGGAAAAAATTACGTTTTTCAAATTCGATACGCAGCCGTCGATAAATAATTTATTTTGTTGCTGTCGCATATATGGGCCGCGGCCCAGGGGGGGTTAAAGATCTGGATATGCTTCACATACTATCAAGTAAGAACTCAACCTGAGACTTGTGTTGTACCGTTGAACTAGCTGGTGGGATACATCTGTGTGCGTGAATATGTGAGAAATGCCACTCACCAAGTCAATACCACGCTGCTATGTACCAGTATATTAGTCAAATTTTTGAACTGCCAACATAAATGTTGAAGCTCTTTAAAATTTTACTTATATTATATCATACATATTTCCACAGCAACAACTTTTCTCTAGTGTATTTCATCTACAAAACAAAGTAAAATCTCACATTGTACGTAGCTGCGTTCCTGTAGAAGACTTTGTTCCACTAAAGATGATAGATGTGTGACATTCGAATCTTCAGATGCAGGACTAGAAGCTCTTTGGTAAGACTGCGCCTGGCACGATGGAGACACAGCCGTTCCACTGGGGTTGGGTGAACTGGAGGCTTGAACGGACCCAGCTCCAATGCTGGCTGATGATGGACTTGCGTTAGGATATTCATTGCTAACAGTGTCTGTAATTAAAAAAAAACATTGTAAGGTGAAAAATTTAACGCCAATAAATAACATTTCATCCTCTAAATAATAAGATGAAAAACATTAAAATCATGTAAAATATTTCAATGGACTTACAAATATATACTTAACCACCTTTTGCATATTGATGAATGTGATATGCGCACCTACTACCGTGAGAATACCACTAACCTGAATCCCATATGTGGCGGTAAATAATGGCAGTCATAAAACCAGGGTATGTTACGTCCGCCACAGGTAGAAACTACCTCGAAAAATGTTTTACTAAACAGTTTATATCAAGATTGTTTTGTGTGTGTATCTGTTTTCCCAAAATTTTTCCGAAATTTTATGACTTTAGTTTCTTGCAATATTTTGTTTAAAATCGCCTAAATTATTTTGTCATATTTATAAATACATATTTGTATGTTGTTAGACGTGTTTATATGTATTGGGTACTGTGCAGTTAAAGTTATATATTGCGTTTAGATCAGACAATACATATTGAAAATTCTTACGAGTGCTTATTTGGTCTTAGTCAACTGCATAATATGATAATGCAAATTATGACATAGAGATATCTGAAAACATGAAATATTTACACTCTTTTGTGAAACATCCTCCTGAAAAAAAACCATTTTAAAAAATAATTGTTAAAAAACTTTATATTTTAGGTATTCACATTGAAAAAATCCAATGTAAGGGGGTTAAATTTAATAAAAATAATGATCAAATTTAGCATACCTCTGGAAAGTAAAGAAGTGTACTGGGCATCTGTAACATTTCGGTTGTCCCCAAACATGTGTTGCCATTCGGAATTCATGTGACTATGAATTTCTCCAGTTGGCTGACTGCTAATACTCAGTTTATGACTTTTTCTGAAAAAAAAAAAAACAAATAACTGGTGCTTTTATATTTATCTTATATCAAATAAGATAAATATAGAGTATCAGTGGCCAAACCTAGAGTTTCTTAAAAAATATATTGTATTTTAAACAATAAGGATAGCTCTATTAAAAATCAGGAATTTATAAATTAGAATATAAAGATTGCACTGCCTGAAAACAAACAGAAGTATAGAAAAAATAATTAAGGAACATTTAAGATGTTTAAATAGCAATGGATACTCGGAATTTGCTGGAACATGACCATATTTTCGACATCAATTTAGGTCTTAAAATTTTACAAAATAACAAAAATAATAGGCAAATAGATGGTTTCAAAATTTTAGAAATAAGAAAAAATATTAACCTTAATAAAAATACAATAAACAGTCAAATTCAATTCCCAAACAACCCCATTCTTAACATTTTTCCAAATATAACTAAAATAACAAAAATAAATAAAAATATAACCAAAGAAAACCAACATTGACAATCCCCTAATTATTCCCTAATAACCCCCCCTTCTATTTACTCCGCCTACTCTCCATCCCCCTAGTTAACTATGTACATATGTGATGATAATTTAATTTAGTATACTTTGTATCCTCGAGAGGAAGGAAACTTCGTTCCCGAAACTTGTAGAGGTGTTTATTCATATTGAATAAAGAAAAGAAATATTTAATGGTGTATACCAAGTTGTGTTATTAATTATAATTATTTTATCAAATACATAAATACATTATGGAGGGATGCCCAAAATATTAACTCTGTATTTAGTAAATTTTTTAGAGATATTCACACAATTAGAAGCAGAGTCAATTAAGTTTACAGCATCGGAGAGGAAACAACATGAAACAAAACAATATTATAAATGACATACCTGTAGTTTGCGACACTGCTACTGACGTACATGTTTTTAGATTGTAGATGATTATCCGCATTTGTGTCCATCAACCCAGCATCCAGAGAGATCATTTTAGAGGGGCACTGCGAACTTGAAAGACAGAGTTTTCCCGGAGCTTCATTGGGGACTTGGAAAACGTTGCCTGGAGCTCCGGCCCTTTGTATTTCTATGAGGTGGGCACTCATGGCTAGTATCTGCGACTCGATCTGGTCTGTGAGCCCATCAGATTCGAGCCGTCTAAACAGATTTTTTAGTACTTGACCCATTTTACAATATTGAGGTACAGTGCCCTGTTTCACCTAAAAAGACAAAATAAGAATTAAATGAAAATAAATAAATAATTGAAAATCATGTACATATTTCTTAAGATACTTCTAATTTAATGAATCCATAAAAATGTATCACATAACGAAATTTGATCTTTTAAGTACGACATGTCAGAATGGAAATTCTCAGTTTTCTTTTCACTGAGTAAGTTTTATTGTTGAGTTTTCTTCTGTGGGGTTATCATCCTAATAAAAACTCCGAGAATGCAAGCCCGTATCTAGCTAAATGAAGACTACCGCTTCAACTTGCAGGTGGGGCTCAACTACCCTCTGTACCTGTGCCTGAGCCGCTGAACAAAGTGCGAGCGAGAGAGCTTGCTTTTTCGCTTGCCCTACCAAGTCGAGTAACTATGTATTATCTATTAAAATAATAAATTGTAACAGAGTTTGTCCCAGGGTCTGCACACTCTATCCAATGACAACTTACAGGTGTCATTCTTCCAATCCAGAAAGTCATCTCAATTAATTATAATCAATTAAGAAATACATAATTTTAATGTGAATATTGTTTATGATAAGTCACTCTCAAATATTATTTAGAAAACGGAATAAATCTATGGATAGAAATACATAAAAAAAGATTTTTTTTTTCAAAAAGAAATTATAAAATTTTCGCAAACAATTTATTGAGTAATACATCACATCTGTTTTTTTTAAGTAAGTCGTAAATAAAAGAAAAAATCCTGATTATCATGCTTTAATTAATGGTCTCAGATGTGTTGATGAATAATAAGCACATAAAATTTCTTTTTATCTCACTTTCATTCTAGTTGTTTTTCTTTCCCTCAATGTTTGTATCAGCTGATTGATGTCCTTATATCGGATGACGGAGTCAAATATTGTCCTGGGTATATGCGGAGAAAGGCTCTCCAATAACAACTCCGGCTTATCAACCTGAAATAAGTTGATGATTCATATAATAGCTGGTGACTAGAATGTGACTAAACAATGAACAAATTACGATGAAAGCATACAGAAATAAATATAAAATAGAATTTGAGAAATCTTTTTATGGTTTAATGCAATAGTGTATAATGTTAAATAAAGTACTCAATCACTCAAAATTAAAGCTCATGTTTTGAATTTTTTTACTATAATGAGAGAGATTCATGGCACTTATAAAAATAAATCTAAGCACAGTGTTTTAAACCTTTGTTTATAAAATTATTCTGAGAACTACAAATTTTCTTAACATCTCAATCTGAAAATCAAGGTGAAATTATGGACATGGAAAGTCAAGTAACTATGTATTATCTATTCAAATAATAAATTGTAACAGTTTGTCCTAACAAATCCTCATTCTTCTTAATCTTACTTGAGTCAATTTATGGTGAAGATGTGGCCACACTAAAGGAAGAATTTTGCAGTTAACATCAATGGGATTTAGCAATGTGGCAACACATGAGATTAGGCCGCAAGTTTCATGGCGTATCTGTAAAAATTATAGATTTACACACATTACTTACAGTTCACTTCTTATACAGTTATTTTTATTTTACATATATGTACATAAATGCGGCTTTAAAGCCTTTTACTCTTAAATTTGTATAATGAATAAACGATAGACAGATGTAAACATTAATAGTAATTTTATACGGTAAGCTATACATAGACAACATAATAAATTATAGAATAAGAAATAAAACAATAAATATCGATTCAATAAAAACAAAATAGAGTAAAAATGTTTTTTAGAAATAATAAATATATTCAATAGGTGAGTTAACAAAAAAATATATTTATACTTGTATATATTATATTTCTACATTAACCCTGCGATTAACAAAAATTATAGTTAGGACCTTCTTGAAACTATGCATTCCAAATATCTATTTCAGCGTATTCATTGCCTAAATGTTGTATTCTAGATATTGGGGAAGTTCCCTTGTGCTATGGTTGCAGTATTGTTACAGTAGTACAGTTGAATGTTCTGGTTTTCCTAGCAGGTACATGAATGTTAATTAATAGGCATGATGACAGATTTTGAAATAACATTCTATATTGTAGGTACACATCTACTACTACCGAAAATAACATTATTTCAGTAATAAACTATGTTTTTATGCAAATAATTACATTTTCACTATATATTTTTAATTATGTATGTGCAAAAATGCCCGAGCTGTCATGATTGTGTCTATGACAATGGTACAAAGACACGGTGATGGGTACTGAGGCGTGATGTCATTCGCTCTGACCGGTGTTAAATGGCGGATTGCACAATTTTATACTTTTATTTTATTGAAAATCTTATTACTCTCAATGTGTATATTAAAACTGAATCCTTTTTTAGAATCCTTTCAAAATATTTTCTTCTCTAAAATCACTTATTCTTTAATACTGTTATCACGCCTATTAATTAATAAGGTCAGGGCTGTCAAAATAATTATGCAGAATTTTAAAAATACATACTAAATCTGAAATGGTTCTTCTTTCACTCAACTTTAATAAACTTATTAAACTTAACAGGGAATCATAATTTAATTGTTCTCTTGGAATATATAATTTATAATTACATGATACATCAAAGAAAACCTTAATACAGACATTTTTAATAAATGTCTGTATTGAGGTGTATGAATAAATGTTTGTATAAATTTAACACAACCATAAGTAAAATTAACAAAACTAAAAACTAGCACTCAAAAAAATTACCCATAAATTTGGATGAGCCAAATAACAAACAGTTTCAGAAACCAATTCACACAGTGAGAGCTTTTGCAGTAGTCCTAATTCTGCCAGCGATGTCGTTGCCCGCAACGATTTGGCTATTATGAATTCAGATGGATCTGTGAGACCCTGAAACGACACAAAAACAAATATATAAATGCTATTGTTAGTTTTTTCAATTACGCTGTATGAAAACAGAAGACAGGAGCACTCTACCACCTTCATATTCAACTAGAGTAATTTAACAACATGATTATTTCATTTGATGAGCAAACAATAAGCAGTATAGAGATGAAAAACTCTGGGCATATTTTTAACAATGAATTGTATTGTCTTGGTATATTATATATACATACCAAGAAGAAATATAATTATTTCATTACTTTCAGCACAATATTAATGGCAATCATGGGTTTGAATTTTCAATAAAGGTTATTATGATTTTTTTCAAAAATTTTCAATAAAATTTTAGGTTCAGTTCGTAGGCAAGATTCAGTTTAATTTAGGTAAGATAAGCTAAATTGAAGGATATGATGTCCAACTCGGATATGAAAAAATAATTGATCGGATCGCAAGTATTAAAAAAAAGTTATTACACTTTATATTTTCGAAATTTTCACCATACATTTTGATATTTAAGAGGCTTTATCCATGGATAACACCAGTTTAAATATAATTCAGGAACATATGAGATTTTTAAATATGTAACATATTTTAATACCATTAGGATTAAATTGATAACTTACCAAATTTTCATAAAAGGCATGTATTTTTGGGGTAGGTTAGAAGGGTTCGGTTAGATAAAGTTAAAGTGATTCAGATGTCCAAATACATGGTGAAAATTTTGAAACATTAAAATGAAATAACTTTTTTAATACATGAGATTTACTAAATTGAATTTTTCTAATCAGGGCACTCATAACCGGGAACACTAATTAGTCCTTGAAAAGATCAGAGTTTTACAATATGATATTCTACAATTACATATATACAATAGAGTTATTCTACAATTATGTTGTGAGATTTGTCTGATTGAGATTTAAAAGGCTGTTACTACAGTTAAGTAGCCTAATATATGTACATATTTATTTTTATTTATTACAAAGTAATAAGTGATTTATTTTTATTTTCACCATGTCTTGATTCATTTTATTTTACCGCATTTTCAATTACTTTTGAGTGAGTGAGATAGAGAGACAGTGAGATATTATGGATACCATAAGACTTGTAAAATAGAAGAAGAAGAATTTGTTTAATATTACCTGTTGTAAAAGAGGTACCAGAATATGGGAGCAGTGCCACCCCACGTAGGCTGCTACTCCGACAATGCAATCAAAGAAACTGCCTCGTAAGGCAGTGTCCTCCTTGTCATTGAGGAAAGTAATCATGTGTGATAAAAGGACATCATTCGCTAAAAATTATATAAATCAGTATTAGAAAATAAAAACTTCACACACATCGATAACATAAATAAAAAAACAAACAAAAAATATCCCAAAATTTTTTAATAGTCGTGGCATTGTGGTGTTAAATTTTACACTGGATTTATGAGGTAAGTAATTATTTACTCTCAGGAAAAATAGATTTTTTTAAATGTATCTAATAAAAGGACAGTAACCTGTTTTAACTAAAAATTTATAGTGAGATTTATACTGTAAACCTATTATTATGAGTAAAATTTCTGCAGGATAATGTTGTGCTATATCAGTCCCTTTTGGGTGCACAGTGAAAAGAAAATTCACATAAGTCCACTGTAATGATAAATTTATTTAACATTGATAAATTTATTTTTCACCTTTTTGTTTTCCGAAGAAAACACATAATTTAGTTATTCCGCTTTCCATAAACACTCTACGAACGATAGTTTGAGAATCCGTAAGAAGACTGGAAACTGTTTGTCTGACCTGCAAAGTAAATAAAATGATAGTTAATATTATAGATATTAATGTTCTTAGGTTTTCACGGTTCTTAGATTTTTTAGCTCAGAATCTTTTGGTTTGTGACTTCTGAGGTACTATGCCGTTGCAGGGTCCATCATCAGGGCTCAATACCCCAGAAAACATAAACTAGAAGTATAGATGATTTAATTTTTTAATGAAAACACATTTTATTATGAAGTTGTAATTGTAGAATATAATTCTATGATATTTAAAACAAATAATGTGGATGAATCAATTAAAAAGATAAACAGAAAAAAATATCTATCAAGAAAATATTTGGTTATCACCGGGATACAATACTGAAACTTTTCCTCTCATCACCTTGTGAGTATTACTCAAAGATTTTTGGAATTCAGTGCAATATAAAGACGATAGATATTTGAAAATATAGATATGTAAATTTTACGTGTAATATTTACCCAAGACACACATGTCTCAAATTTTTCATAATCATAGATGGTTACTGTGGCGAATTTGCTATTCCCCGGAAAGGAAAAGTTCCAGGTTCGTATCCTGATGGAAACCAAATATATTTTCGATACATAGATTTTTCTGTATATGTTTCTCATTGATTACTCTAATTTATTTTAAATAGTGTAATAAATATATATCAGACTGGTAGCAATTAAAATAAATCTAAGAATTTTTGTTGCACTTACCATTTCATGTAATGTTGACAACTCCGACTCATAGTTGATCTTTGCAGACTCTTTAGGGTTTTCCATATTTTGTGTTTGATCCAAAAATCTAAGTGCGGTTTCAGCCAATACGGCTAAAAATGAAAAACATTGAAATTATCAGCTTTTTATTGAGGGATAACTTAAAATGATAATTTTTATTTATTTAAATACAATTTGAAAAACACGCTTTGAAAGAAATACTGTTAAAGGCTGTTAATTTGAACAAAGATAATTTGGCACTGAAACTGAATGCTAAAAATACAAAAAACTAAATATATAAACTCAATAATTCATATTATTGTAGAGATTTTCATGATGACCATGAAATTGGGTAAAAAACAGTATGTTATCTATAATCAATAATTTTATCACGAGAGTCTGAAACAATAGTAACTGCGCAATATCTAAGTCTCTCAAATATTCTACATGAATCTAGAATCAACTAAACTATTTTTTAAGAAAACGTAAACAGATTTTAATTAAATTTTAATGTTTAATTTGCCTCGCACAGCCACGATCTTTACTGTTCAAGTATTTCAGGAGTGTGCCCTTTCATCGCGGGGGTCAAGAACGTACTAAATATTTATTTCTCGTGCGGGTATAGATTGTATGCATTAAGTGGAGGTATATTATTTTTTTTATTCTATGGTTCAAGGTATATTGAGTGCTATTGATGCAATATGAACTGATGATATCTTCAGGCTTTTCTGCATCATATTTTTAATGAGAACAATTCACCATATACTTGATAATTTTAACTATAGTTTCTATTGAAGTTTGGATGTTTGGACAAATATTTGACTCCAAAAAGTCATATCTATACACACCCATATGCTTCACATAAAATATGTTTTATTTCAATACCTAAATAAGTATAAATGTTGCAGATTTTATATTTATAACAAGCCAATAACATGAATATATAAAAAATGATCAATAAATTATGTATTTTTAATGAAAACAAACAAGCGTTTGTACACTTTACTCTTTAAAAGCACATTATTTTAAAAACAATTTTATGGAAGCATGTATAAATAAATTATTCTTTTTTTAAAAATTAAACTAATGAGAAAACAAAATGTCAAGAATCTGCAAGATAATTACGGAAATAATACTAATTCTATTGAAACATAAGAATACTGGTAAAATTAGAAAACTAATAATACTTTAATACCACTGAGTCTAAACTTAAACCCAAGAAAATTAATAACAAATTTCAGATCGTACTGATATTTTGACGCAAATAATAATAGGGAAATGAAAATGTTTCACTAACATATTAAAGTAGTAGAACTAACAATAAACATGAAGAATATCAGCACCATTGTGAAGACTGATTCCAAATGCCGGTTGCGTTAATAATTGGACCAATTATGAATGGTGTGGATTAATCGGTACAGACTTAATTTTAATAGCAGTTAGATTAGTCATAAGTTACCTATATTACTGGCATAGGCAGCTCTGACAGAAACAGCCGAGTCCAAAGCCAGCGGTGCTATCTCCGGGAATATATATTCAGGAAAGACGTTCGTATCAGACTTTGGTAAGGTGTCTATCATCCGCAGGCATTTCGTCAAGGTGTCCAGGGCGTTCACCCTGACTCGAGGAAGTGAGTCATGGGTTAAATGTATCTGAATGAAAGATAATATAAAATTTATACAATGAAGAAAGACATATTTTACAAATATGAATTTACATTTAACAAAATACACCGGTTGCCTGGTATGGTTGTTATATGTGGGGTATAAAAGTAAAGGCAGCAATATAAAAAAAAATTGAATGCAGTTATCGAGCATTACTAATTTATTATGTACTGAATTCGAGCTTTCATAGAAAACAGAGCAAATAAATTTATAGGAAAACATAAAAAGGAAGGTTTAAGTGGATATTGTTGCCTTTGCTTTATACACAAAGCGGATATTGCTGTCTTTGCTTTTAATAATTATTTGAAAACATGTTTATTGAAAGGATATAACTATATTTCCTATAAAATCTAGAATTCAGTACATTTTAAATAAGTAATCCTCGGTGACTGCATTTAAAACATTTTTAAATTTTATGGATATTGCTGTCTTTGCTTTTATACACCACATAATCGGCCCGATTCTGAAAATAACAATGTCTGGATCTTTAAGATCTTTATCCCAATACTTAATAGATGATAATAAAAATTAAAAATGTCCAGAGCGGATTTTGGAATTCTACGGCTCAAATACACTGTATTAAAAGATGATATAAGAAAGATTGTTTCTTACAAACGTATTCATATCTTCATCCACAGCGTCCTGATGAAATATTCGGCGTTACCGCGTATTCAAATCTTCCCATCTTGACATTTGACAGATAACAATTTACATATTTCTCCCTCCCTCTATATCTATCTCATGTAGAAAATTACAGAAACAAACACCGACGTAAAGCTATGTCTCGTTTATTTTTAATTTTTATTATCGTCTATTAAGTGTTGGGATAAAGATCTTAAAGATCCAGACATATCTGTCAAATGTCAAGATGGGAAGATTTGAATACGCAGTAACGCCGAATATTTCATCAGGACGCTGTGGATGAAGAAATGAATACGTTTGTAAGAAACAATCTTTCTTATATCATCTTTTAATACAGTGTATTTGAGCCGTAGAATTCCAAAATCCGCTCTGGACATTTTTAATTTTTATTATCATCTATTAAGTGTTGGGATAAAGATCTTAAAGATCCAGACATTGTTATTTTCAGAATACGGATGAATATGTGATAAATGTTTACAGATTTTTTCATATGAACAACACAAAGTGAGTTCAACATATTGAGCCCTCCTACATATAAAGTATAACTAAAAAATGTCATTTTTATTTGTTCTAGTATTCCACATATACATATTTGATACATTTTTAAGTAGCAGTAATTTTCATTTATGTATAGTGTTAAATAGAATGTATAGAATACAAAATCCATAAAAAAGAATAATGCCCCCATAAAAATGTTCTAAATACATTATGAAATACTAGAAATTCTAAATGTGATATATTTGTTAGTTACACTCCAAGTAAGAGTGGTCAGTATGTATGTATGTCAATATATAATATCAGTTAGTATAATATCAATAAACACAATCTCACAAAAGCCTTACAAAAGCCATACATACGATCACTGCAAAATTGTATTAAAACTGTGTGAGAAAACTGAAAGAATATGACCAAGAAAGGTGTGTTCTCCAAATAATGCTAACTGCTGCATTTTATGGTCACATTAATTTGCTTGTATTAAAATACAGAAGAGCATCATGATAGCAAGTTATTTAAAGCCTCGGCACAGAAAAATCCATCAACATGAATTGATTGTTTGTTGTGAATGAAATCGTAAGGATTTTAATCAGTTCAAAAGAGCGAGAAGATATAAAAAAAGACATTAGTTAAATTGAAAGTTAAATGATACAATACAATTGTTGTCGCAAAATTAATTTCAAGAAAGAAACATTCCAAAATGCGAACAGTTTAAGTCAAATCCTTGATTTTGGGCAACGATGTATTGTAACATTGCCCACATATCTCAAATGGTTTTTGTATAATAAAAATAACTACTTCTAAATGGTTTCTGCTTTTGTACTTTAATTTGGATTGTAAATACTCCTCCCATAAGCTCAAGCTATTGGCTCATATGTGGGGAGTATAATGTCATTAAAATGTAATAAAATTGATTTAATTTATTATAAAAAAAAAACATTATTATGTATCTACTGTATAAATATAAATAAATAAAATAAGTCAACTCAAAGACAATGTGTCATATAAATATGAAACATGCACTAAATACGTACTTTCACTGTCACAATAACTTCAAACTACGGCATCTACAGATAAAAGATTACTAGCTTAAGTGAAACAGAAGAAAAGAAAAGAACAGAGAGAAAATAGAAGTAAAAATAATCGAACTTACAATATATGGTAAAATTCTATCTAAAATTGTTTCTGCACTTGCATTCTCCGCTAATTGAAACAAAATATCCAGACAATATAATTTGGATGTGCAGTGGTGCAGGCCTCTTATGCAGGAGGTCACTAGAGAAGTAATTATGATAAGCCCTTCGCTGTCAGGATTCAAGGTCTTTTTTTCTTTAGTATCCGACTCATCATTGGTTGCATCAAATTTGATCGCTTTGGCTGCATCAATCGTTTTAATTTTTACATCAATGTTTGGGCACAAATTTTCTAGATTACTTTCATAATCTTTCGATGTCTCCTTTCTGTTTTCAACCCGGTCCTTGTATGTTTGTCTATCATTTGGGTTGTTTGTGAAAATATCAATAACATTGGCTATGTCTTGGTGTATTCTTAATATCTTTTCATCTGGCGGAAGAATGGGCTGCGATGAGAATATTAACATGTAAGGTTGTAAGAATGAATAAAAATATTCAGGGAACAATCTGAAAATAAAAATAATTTTTGTACCGGCGAATTAATTATGGTATATTAAAATAATAGATTAAAAAAAATGTTATCTCACTACGGATGAAGTCCAGTGAGCTTAGCATTTAAATATTTTATTTAGTGCTTCAAGCCACGTATTTACTAGGGGACAAATTGTCCCTCAACATCACGTGCGGCATAGTCTACGTGACGCAACAGAATCCGAAACAGGATGGACCAGAGATCAAATATTAATGGCAGTATATCCCAGAAAACTACACACAGTAGATTTAGAATGTACTTAAGTGTGTACGTTTTTTTCATGTTATTCATAATTAAAGAAGTAGGCTAAAGGTAAGTAGGGTATTTTAAATTAATTATAAATAAAATAATGAAATATAGAGTGCTTACTTTCCCCTTTCATTATCTAAATAAACTTCTGCTGACAGTCTTGCCTGTGGATTTTTTTGTGTCATAGACAATAGCAGACTGGCTAGCCGCTTATCACAGTGTTTGGGTAATTTGAGTGGAGGCGGCGAATCACTCGATCTGTAGGTCAATAATCCAGAGAGATCCCAAGCCGGGGTCCCGTCATTCCATAGTTCTAGTAGAGCACAACTGTTAATAAAAAAAATTAAAAATATAAATTTCCAATAGTTCAAAAATTGAATTTAAAAATTATGTATTAATAAAATGGAAAGCAAATTCTTATTTTTATTCTTGTGCCCTATCCGTTTAATGCATGTTGGCGATCACCACATTTCTTACTACATCTTAGAATAGCTCTACAGTAGACTGGCTAAACACTGGCTTAGGTTTTTCAGGTTCTCCTCCTTCCATGCCCCTTCCAGGGCCCCGACTTCCAGCAATCTTTCACTCCATTATGTGGTGCAACATCTCACACTTCTCTGGATATCTCGATGTAAATAACCCTATGTAAACTCGGACTTCTACCAAAAATGCGTTTTTGACTTTTTTGTACCAATGTATATAAAATTCTACATAATACAAAATTAAAAAAAAATTGTTTCTCCTTTTTCAGAACAAAAAACTGACATAAAAACAGACATTTGTATGTAAAGCCAAACTTCAAACAGCTCTCCCATAAAATTGTTTTTTGTAGATGTCTTAGTTTACATAGTGAATGTCCGCCTCATCACATGTCCGAGATATTGAAATTTTCGGATTTTTAAAATCCTTAGCACTCGAGTGCCGCCACACAGACGGCATGCATGGTTTTCCGTATTACTTAAGTGTCGCCGCTAGAAACGGCGGCAAGAAAATAAAGTCTTATTTCTCAATATTTTTAATATATTGTTTTTTTTTAGTTTTCAATAACCATATAACCAGAATCATTATATGTAGTATCACAGTAGCACAATTAAATAGTACATAATAAGTTACGGAATAAATAGTAATAAGTTACAAAAAACTTTCGAGTGCAAAGGGTTATTGTTTTAATCCCTTCTTTTTCTCAGACAATAGTTACCAGCATCCTTTTTACTGCCTAATTTATGAATTGGAATGATATTAGAAATTTTTAAACAATGGGGAAATTCAAATGTTTGATAAAATTATTAATTGTTTTTGACAGCGGTTCAGCAATGACATATTGCAAATTTTTAATCGGTTGTTATTTCATCATATTGACGGTGGAAAGGAAAAAATGACCAAGCGACAAATTGGCAACTATATATGTATATAACTCAATTTCGGCCAAATTGTTGCTTGGCCTTTTTTTCCTTTCCACTGTCGATATACACAAGCCACATTCATTTTAAGGCTTTTTATAATATAAATAATTCCAAATTTATCAGTTGGAGCTATTTAATGGAGCTGCTATTTTTTTTTTTTTTGCGCTTCAACAGGCCAGGAGGCCCAATTACAGAAGCGAAATACATCACAAAACACCCAGGCTTGAGTAAATCACATAGATTAAATTGTGACCTCACCGGGAATCGAACCCGGAACCCGTGGTCTGAGAAGTCAGTATCATATCCACTGTGCTACGAGGGCTGCCATAATTGCCATTATTTTGTTGTAAGTTTAGTGCAAGATTTTTTCCAACAGAAGCGAAGTATTTATTCATTGTATTTGCCGTGGTTTGACTATCACCAATAGCTTTTTCAGATATTGTCAGTTTCTCAATGTCATTCAGTTTACGTGTTTTACAGTGACAAAAAATTTTATATTAGTGAAACCTCAACAATTTGAATAGACAAAGAAAAAGGGAAATAATAAAATAAAAATAAAATTACCCTGCTGAGAATATATCCATACTGGGTACTAAGTCTCCCGCTTTGCATAGTGATTCGTTCAGCAAAAGTCCACCTCCGAGTTTATCATCCGATGGAGTTTTTCCCAAACTGTCCATTCCCATTGTTTTCACAAATCTTTCTGGAGCTACATAACACAACCTTCTTCTGGATGTATCAAAGAAGTAACTGTAGTCTGCAGGGTTGTCTTCAGGTAGGAAAGTTGGCTTGAATGAAGCAAAATCAGCGAGCAAAACCCAATTCCACGAAGTGAGTAATATGTTTTCCAACTAAGAAGGCAAGAGAAGAGGTGAAAACGTGTTAATTACAGGCCTTAAAAATCTTCCATTAAATATTGACATATTTACATACATATATGATTCAGATAAAAATCAAAAAGCAAACTGCTACCCTTATGCATACACATATGTTATAAAGTGTAAATTTTGATAATGTATATGACTTGTATACATTAACTTTCGATAATGTATACATTAACTCATACTTAGTGCGTACATATACATACTTCTTAATGCATACATTATCGAAATGTAAGACTTTGTAACATATATATTTTATAATACAAACACTTTTAAATCGAGTCATAAAAACAGCACACACACGCAAAAAATAGTTATTTAAATACAAAAAATACAATAAGAACTACAAATTTACGGAAGTAATTAAAAATAAAAAAATATTAGTATTTATGTCTAGTATATCAGTGTGTACAGCAAGTAATTAAAATGAGCAGAAGCTTTTGCTGATGTGGACTATTAAAAATATGATGACAATAGCTATTTCAGTAAAATTATAAGTGAGAAGTGTTTTTTAAATACGAGGAAATCTGTAAGAACTCGAATGAGAAATTAAAAAAAAAAATGGTAGCATTCGATTTTGTGACTTGAAGACTAAAATTATTTTATAATAAATGTGTCCAGATAAAACTGAATCCCAACCAATAAATAATTATAATGGTTTAGCTTTAATACGCAAATGAAGATATATTTAGACACATTTTGTCCTTGCAATGAAATAATAAATTACATGGGAAATAATAAAATTTTGTTGTGCAAAATGTAATTATTTATATTTACCTTTATATCACCATGACATATTCCTAGTTTGTGACACTGATGAAGGGCATAGAGAACTTGAAATGTAATCCATTTCTTCTCAAGTAGACTCAAGAATGGCCGTGTTGAGATCCGATCATAAAGACTATATTTAACATATTCTCTCATTATTAAAGCTGCCTTTTCAGTTGACTGAAAAATAAACATTGTCGAAATATATTTTAAAAATAATAATGCAGCACACCCATTTTTTATTAAAAGGTTAAGATAAAAAGATTTGATATTAATATCATTGAAAGATTTGGCAGATACTTTGTGGTGCAACATTATAATTTAAAATATGTTTTATTTTATCTTTGTAATACACACACAATGTGAGTTATTAATTACTACTATGGTTTGGAGAGGAGCAGTCCCTCTTATTATCGGGTAAAGATAATAATTAACTATACTGATGATGAGAGGGACCGCTCCTCTCGAAAAGGGAGCGCTTTCAGATCTCTCTTCATATTGCCGTTCCATCTTAACCTCGGTCTGGCAGGAGGTCGCCGTCAGTTTGGGATCCCTTGTTGGCTAGTACGACTAATTTAAAATTACTCAGTCATCGTACTATTACTATTAGGTCTACCCCCGGTGTGTCTTGGCCTCTTCTAAAGGTTTCTTCTAGTGATCGCTGTTTTGTACTGTTTTTCTCTAGTTTTGGACCTCTATGGAGGTTTTATTTTAACTCAGGTCATTCCAAGCATCTGCTTTCTCTTAGTCAGATGATCAATAGTTTATTTGTTGTTTGCCATTCGGTCATCGTCTTCACGTTGCTCAACCACCAAAGTATGCCTATTTTAGTAAACTGTTGGCACTACCAAATCCATGATATAAAACTAGCACAAAGATAGAACGCATATTTTCCATTGAAAATTGAGTGTTCACTCACATATAATTATGTGGAATTACAATCGCAAACCTTTATTTGTTGCATTTCAATATCAAGAAGGGTGAAAATTACCCAAGAGCTGTTATCATTTAGTTAGTAATACAAATATATAAACAGATTGAAATCTAGTAACTCATAGGGATGAAAGGTCATAATTAGAAAAATATGTTAGATTAATAACAAAATGAAATAAACTTACCACAACTTTTTGGAATGGCAAACAATTGAACGCCGAGGCTAGATGTGTCCGTATATATTCGAGCCTTTCTCTGTGAACACCGAGAGGGAGCGTGGGATCTTGTATTGCAAATACTTTCACCACAACCAAACCTTCTTGCGATTTGGCACGAGCAACTTTGAAAAATCTGGTCGACCCCAAGCTGAAAGTAGAAACATCAAATCGATTGTAGACATGTCATAAAACAATATCCAAATGACGCAATTTAATATCGTTTTTACCTCTGGTCGAAGTAGAGACCATGATGATCCGTCAAGTAATGTTCCACTGGCAGAATTTCTGAAGGAACTACACTAACGAGTTGATTACCCATTTTTTATTTAAATATTCTTTTAATATAACTGTAAAATATTTAATTTTCGAGACACGACGCAGTTTTATTGTCAAGCATACCGCAATAACAAAGAAACAAAACCAAACAACACAGCTGTCAGAATGACATCTCGCTCGTTGAAAAACGAATGGTTACAAACTGAACAGCTCTGGAAACTATTACCACGTGATAACCGGAGTCAACCAACCACCGTTCATGAAATTGTTTTCACTGGAAATATAAATTATATCTTATCACGCCAATAGTCTTATCAAATGAATGTTATATAAATACAAATGCAAAAATTGGTTGTATATCAGAAGAATGCCGAAACTAACGAAGTTTTTATTTTATCGTGATTCATTATCACTTTGCCAAATATTTTTGATACAAAAACAGCCATATACAAACGTACATAAAGAGAGTTTTTGCTTGACTGAATGATGCAAGTCATAAGGCTTTCTTGTGGCGCGTCTAGGTCAGAAACGAGATGCTAGAATCAAATAAAGACCGGATACGGTTTGGTTTTAGGGCTGGTTGTTTGATCAGAAGTTATAGTAATAGTTAAGCAAAAAGCATAGATTTTCACTAAAACTGGTGTTTTGATCGGTGAAGAACGCAAAAATCCATGCTTTTTTTTTTTTTTTTTAAACTATTAGGGCCAGTTGTTTGATCAGGAGTAAAAGTAATAGTTAAGAAGAAAGCATATATTTTGCGTTCTTCACCAAACAAAATACCAGTTTTCGTGAAAATCTATGCTTTTTGCTTAACTATTACTATAACTTCTGATCAAACAACCGGCCCTTACTTTGAAATTTCAATCATCGAAGGATTTGCAGGAATCATCTGAGTGTGTCACGAGAAAAAGTTGTCAAAATTTTGAAAATGATAAAAATTTGGACGAGAGTGTACCTACTCATATATGCAAAGTAGAAGTTCTTTTTCGTGATTGTTATAATTAATATTTACATATTGGTTGAAAATGTATATTAATAATACGATGTCTAGGGAAATTATAAATCTAATTGATAACACTTTAATGGAGTTAAATTATTACTATTTGTTTTTGAATTGGTAAAAATGTAATTGGTTTGTGACAACTAAAATAAGAAATAAATGTCTTGAATCGCATCATATGATTCATTGAGACGTCGGTTTAAAGACATATGATGCTATGAATTAAAAAACGTGTCCATTTTCAAAAAAAGTCCAAGTGCCTACCCACTTACATGTTTTTATCGATTTTCGGTTCCGTATTCAAAATTTTCGAAACTATGCAACTTTGACAGCCGCATTGAATGTCGAATAAATTAATGTTTTTTTTGTTTTGAAAACGAATGTCTGACAATTTTGTCGTTTTTGCAAAAACATCATCAATAGCATACATAGGTACCTAAAATCATAATTGAATAAACAGTTCTAATTTTCAATTCAATAACCAATCATTCGCCAGCTTTTGAATTGAGCGTATTTATGATTGGTACTTGATTCAGGATGGTCAACAATACATCTATACCTATAAAACTCAATGTCTGTCTGTCTGTCTGTTCTCTACATAAATCCACACCGTTTGTCTGATTCATTTTAAATTTTGCATACTTTTACTTTGGAATCCGGCGGGTAACATAGGCAACATTTCCCCACTATTATTTTACCCCTTCCCCTCCCCCTGACATATTTTCGATGCAAATCCGTACCGTTTGACCGACCGGACTCAAAATTTGGAAACTAATATGCTTTAGGACTCGGCGGGTAACATAGGCGTCATTTTCCCCCTATTCTTTTACTCCTTCCCCTCCTTCTGACATATTTTCGATGCAAATCTGTACCGTTCGACCGACCGGACTCAAAATTTGGAAACAAATATGCTTTAGGACTCGGCGGGTAACATAAGCGATATTTTTCCCATATTATTTTACCCCTTCCCCTCCCCCAGATATATTTTCGATGCAAATCTGTACCGTTTGACCGATCTGACTCAAAAGTTGCAAACTTATTCTTTATGACACGGCGGGTAACACAGGCGAAATTTTCCCCCTCTTTTTTTACCCCTGATATATTTTTGATGCAAATCTATACTGTTCGAATCGAACCTTTGTTCCCCCCACAAATTTATTTTCAACTTAATCCTTAACCCGTGCTACGCCGGGTACGAACAGCTATTTATATTATTGGATGAATATTTATATATTACTGGATAGTTATTTATATTACTGGAACACTAATTTCAAGAGAATACATTTTTGACCGTTTAATGGATGCGCGCGCATTTCGTGGTCTCGCATCTTCACGCATTTTCGCCATTTTCGCTCATGACTGCGTAATGGCCCTACCACACGCACAAGTATCACCACATCCTGCGCAGGCCGGTTTGTATACGGAACACTGTGCGTGTAGTTGGTAAAACTGAGTAAAACTGTTCATGCAAGAAGCTTGCG
Source organism: Agrypnia vestita (assembly GCA_016648135.1). Classification (NCBI taxonomy): domain Eukaryota; kingdom Metazoa; phylum Arthropoda; class Insecta; order Trichoptera; family Phryganeidae; genus Agrypnia; species Agrypnia vestita. Next base: position 78,195 of record JADDOH010024689.1, on the reverse strand, counting down.
CAGGCAAAAGTGTGGGGAAGTTTATGCGTGTGGTAGGCCCATAAGGCCTAAAATGCACTAGCGGCGTGCTGTGGCGGCAGCCCGCAGTATACACGGTTTGCCGCAACAGCACGCCGTATTCCGGCTAACCGTATCGTCCCGGTTCTATTGTGGTCCGCCGCAATCATCAGTCTCTCTATTCTTTGATCATCGGTGCTTCTAGAAATATTGGACATGATGGACATCGAAGAAGTTGCTGCAGTTATTTATTGATATTTTCCTGGAAAATGTCGTCGTAAAAATAAACATAGATTTTTGTACACTCTCTACTGGAGACACGACATGACAACAGAGGGTTTAATATTTTTATTTCAGAACTAAAGAAATTTGAAGATGAGTTCTTTAGATACACAAAGACTTCAGTAAAATCGTATGAATAATAATTATCAAAACAATATTTAACGGCTGGCCGCAAGTCAGTGCGTTGATATCATGCGGTTTCATGTAAAAATCCAAGTGCGGCCTGCCGCCACGGCACGCCACACCACGGCCAGCCGCTAGTGCGTTTTAGTCCTAACTTCTATTTCGATATTTTTTTTTACCCTAAATGCACCAAAAGAAGATAAATTCAATATGTACTAAAATTCCACATACTTAACTAAAAATATAATTAAAAATTAAAACTACTGTGCGGCCTGCCGCCACGGCACGCCACACCACGGCCAGCCGCTAGTGCGTTTTAGTCCTAACTTCTATTTCGATATTTTTTTTTACCCTAAATGCACCAAAAGAAGATAAATTCAATATGTACTAAAATTCATATACTTAACTAAAAATATAATAAAAAATTTAAACTACTATTAACACTAGGTACATGTAAGGCATTAAAAATCAAAGATATGCGGGATTCAATTTAAAAAATATATTGAATCTAACAAAACTATCTAAAGAAAAATTTTCAGAAATCGAAAAATGAATATTACACATATTATGTAGGTAGGTACCTAGAATAATTAAAATTAGTTGAGATCATAGACGTACCATAAATATAGACTAGTCACTAAAAAACAAATCTTAGACATCTAGTCTCTGCTGTCTTCTATTACGTACTAAATGTATTAGTCAGAAAGGGATAGAAAGTATTTTCATAACCACGTATAAGAAAGGACAATTAAACATCATTTTGTAGAACGAATGCGTATGAAGTTGTAGCTAATCGCAGTGTTTATTTTTTGCCTCTTGTGCTTTTCACCTTAACAATTTAAAAAATCCAGCTTGAAATATGTCTGTTTGTTGTGTTAATCGTTGTAATGCTTCATCACATAATAAAGATGAGGAAATATTGAAATAAAACACACCTTTCGTAGGTGAATTTTATTTCAATAAATTGTAGAGAAATTCAAACCGACTTCAGAGTAGGTACGGAGATTTCTATATTTTCTACGTTGGTAGTCTATGATGTTTTCTCTTTCTTTTTTATAGCGCAGCTAACCAACTCCCGCGATGTGCGTCTATGTTCACAGTAATTCGTGTTATAGTTCTGTGTAGCAGATATTTTGGTTTGTAACTAGTCTATATTTATAGTACGTCTGTGGTAAATACAAGTAAAGAAAATGTATGTGCATTTATTTATTATTAAATTTTGCCGGACTAGGTAGGTCCCGTATATTGACATTTTTATTTAGAAACGTGTTTGGTCAATTATGTTTTTATTTATTTTCATAGATGGCGGTAGTGTGCCGCTATACATATTGTATGAAAACTTTGAATAAATATTTAAAAATAATCACATAAATTATATAAAATTTGAGAATGTAAATCATTAAGGGTAGTTATTTTTTACATTGATGTAAAAAAAAGTATTTATAGGTTAGTTTCGAAGGTATAAGCGAAAATATATCAAAGTTACAACATCCATACGCTTGACATCATAGGCGCAACATATATACAAAATCAGAGCGTTGAATGTTGGAAGTGTGCGTCTTCGCTGTAATGGAACTTGCTGGACATTGATTTGTTTATAAATGATAATTTTTTTCCATCGCGCGCGGTCATTGATCAAATGAAATTGCGCGCGCTTCCCCGGCGTCTTATTTCCTATTACGCATTTCCGTCCTTTTTCACGAAACCACTGCCACAGATTGCAGGAAAGCGAGAGGAAATATGTTACCCATAAAAATAAATAGAGATGCGAACACGAATACGTGTCGCATCAAGATTCTTACTATTCTCAAACTGAGTCAAAAGCCTGTGTTATGAAAATAGGACTACTTGCTGTTGTCCTGGAATGGGGCTCGAACCACCGACCAACAGATCACTAGGCGAGCATCATAACCTTTACACTAACAAGCTACTCTAAATCATAAAATTATTAAAAAAAACAAGTTATTAAATAAATATATCCTAAGTATTTAAATAATTTTTGTATATATTTTTAATTTTTTATATATCCGTTTGTGGTAAATTCTGTCTTTATTGTTTTATTTTTATGCTTCAATAGGCCATGGGGTCCAATTACAGAAGCGAAGTACATCACAAAACACCCAGGCTTGAGTAAATCACATCGATTAAAATTGTGACCTCACCGGGAATCGAACCGGGAACCTTCGGTGTGGGAAGCCAGTGTCATACCCACTGCGCTACGAGGGCCGCCAATATATATACCATACCCTTTTATATTCTTATATCGCTTGTATTATAGTTCAATATATGTATACTGTATGAAAATTACATATCCAATGAACTGGGAAAGGGAAACCAAGTAGACTCAATCTATACAGATTTCTCTAAAGCATTTGACAAAGTATCACATCTTATATTGATGGATAAACTCCAAAGATTGGGCATTCATGGTAAATTATTACAATGGTTAGGTAGCTATCTATGCAATAGAAGCCTTTCGGTAAAGATTAACTCTTCATTATCAGAAGAATTCATTGCTTTGAGTGGAGTCCCGCAGGGTTCACACCTCGGACCAATCCTGTTCATCCTTTTTATAAATGACATTGCTGACATTTTTGATGATGTACAATTTCTGATATTTGCCGATGACTTGAAAATATTTAGATCAGTGAAAAGTATGTCCGATTGTACGATACTACAAACAAATTTGGATTCCCTGTTCAAATGGTGTACCAACAATCAACTTTATCTATATATCTCCAAGTGCCAATCTATTAGTTTTACAAAAAAAAATCCTATTAAATTCACCTACAAAATTAACGATGTAAACCTTGTATCAGTTGAGGAGATAAGTGATCTGGGAGTAATATTTGACACTAAATTATCATTCATTCTCCACATTGACTTGATAACTAATAAAGGTCTCAAAATGTTGGGATTTGTTTTAAGAACTACTCAAAACTTTACAGACCTGCGCACTTATAAAGTCCTCTACACTTCTCTTGTCAGACCTCAGGTTGAATATAACTCGATCATTTGGTCGCCTCACTATGTTAATCATTCAACGGCAATTGAACGAGTCCAAAAAAAATTCTTAAGATTTATTAATTACAAATTAAATATACGTTTGGAAGATATCAATTATGAATATTTCCTTAGATATTTACAACTTTTAAACTTGTCTTTGAGACGTACTGTAACAGACCTAATATTTCTTTATAGGATCGTAAATAGTATGATTGATTGCCCCCAGATTATTAGTATGATCGACTTATATGCCCCATCGAGGTCATCAAGACACAGTGCATTGTTCTATTATAGCGGAAGTGTCAGAACTAATGCATTAGCAAACTCTGTAATTCCCAGATTACACTCATTAGGGAATGAACATGCAGAGGCGGGTGACATTTTTGCTGATAGTATGACTGTGTATAGGACAAAGCTGATACAATTCTTTACATCTCAATGAAATGGAAATGGACAATAAATTTTTCTGTATTATTATTTTATCTGTCTTATGTTTTTCTGTATTATTATTATTATTACCTTTTAACTATTATTATTGTAACCTTTAACTGTATTATTATTTTAACTGTCTTATGTTATTTAAAAAAAAAATTATTATGTATATTTGTAAAAGCCCATTAGGGCTTTAAATAAATAAATAATAAAAAAAAAATACTTATGAAATATGTGGAATTGCACTAACATCCCCACATGATACTGGAATAAAGACGTAAATAAACAAAAATATATTAAAATAAGATGTAGGTTTCATATATTTCAGAGAAAGGTCCTTGACATTTTTATTGCATTTATCTCAGGAACGCCTCAGTGGAATATTGCTGCCTTTGCTTTTTAACCTCTCAAATACAATATCACATTTTTGGTTGAATTCGCATAAAATTCTCCGGAGTTGCTGATATGTGATATCAAAAATTGTCTGGAGCGCAAAGAGTTAAAGATTCCTCTCCGCTTTTTTTATACGTGACTGTAATGTGATTGTAATATTTAGTTTAAATCTAATTTTTATATTCCGTCCCCAATATGTGGTCCCTTAGAATTTGCCGCCCTTTTAAGCACCGCCTTACTTACCCGTGCCCTCGGGACGTCCCTGGACATATCCCGCCTTTGGATACCATATGGTAACCCTATTCCGGTTCGCCTGTCACTACCTGTAACGGTTATTTCAAAATCCCTCCAGCCGAAAATAAAAAGGTGTTTTTCAAAACGTTTCGTTGAAAAGCCAAACCTTTAGATAACCCGTGCGGAATGATTTTAAAATTTCATTTTAAATGCCTGTTTGACTGACTACCGAGCATTTTGGAGAAACTTGGATTGTAAATAAGGATTTTGTCTGTTGTTGACATTTTGAATAATTTCACTTTTGCGTACGCCATAATTCAGTTAAATGTGAATATTTCAAAGAAACAATCAAACGAATACTCAAAGGTCGTACGTACCATCACGCCGGTAGACAGAGAGGATGGAACGCCACACACTTATGCCCTGACACGCAAATCTCGCCTCATCCTCATTCATTCACATTTGTCTATTGGACGAGCTACTGCTATGCCGAACAATATCACTCTGGACATTGATCTGTTCCATGTCTCTAAGGGCCGGTTGTTTCAAGTTGGATTAAAGTAAGCGTTCTTTTAAAGCATAGATTTTTACGTTCTCCACCAATCAGACGATCCGTTTTCGTAAAAATCTATGCTTTAATCGACCGCTTACTTTGATCGAACTTGAAACAACCGGGCCTAAGAGGATTTTCCGAATATTTTGATATTATGATAAACCTTTGATAAAATGATTTTATATATGTTTAATATTTGTTTTTGTTGTTTATATATTTCCCACTTATTTTATGACATTTACGAATTAAATTTGTGTTTATATAAAAAATAAAAAAATTGAATTGAATTTGCATGCAAGCTTCCCGATTGTTGAGTCTTCTAACGTGATTAACGTTAAGCTGATCACGTTAAATTTGCGACCACCCTCTATTTTTGGCACTTGCGTCGTATATCTTTCTTATCATTCTTTCCTCAATCATTCGCTCCACATGCCCAAACTTCAGCGACCCTTAATTCTATTCACTATGCGTAGATCAGCTTTAAATTCTTTCCTAATTTGTTCATTCTTCACTCTATCATAAATTGAGTTTCTACACATACGTCTAAGTGATCTCATTTCCACGGCATTCAGCTTACTTTCGTTCCTATCCAACAAGCTTCGGGCTTCACTTCCATGCATGAGTGTTGGTACCAGGATTGCATTGTGTACCGCTAGTCTTGTCTCGGTTGACATGTTCCTATTAAAATTTGTTGAATTGAAAGCACCTTTCCTTATTTCCTGCAGTCACCTTCCTCTAGATATTTTTCTCAGCCTTCTCTCTTCTATGGAACATATTTATATACTTCTCAAAATGTATCTTTTGAGATACACATAAAAAAAATGTATCTATATAATAAGTATCAAAAATAAATATATATGAAAAGAAAAATTCACAAGCTCGTCTACTTGTTACAAAGTTTTTCTTTTATACATCCTATTTTTTTACAAATGCTTACTTTTTTTTGTTTATAATTATTGCTGTAATACTTACTCTTTCGATTCGCATCATGTCTTTCTTACTTTGTATGCCCTGTTTATTTGAATAATTCTTGCTATATACCTTATTTCTTGTTATATCTTACCTATTATGTATCTGCATGTGATAATTCCTATTTATATATTTAAATCATCTTATATTTTTATATATCGCATGTACGATAATTTAATATATGTAGGTATTCTTATATGGAATATGTGGGAATGCATAAACCTCCCCACGTACTGGAATAAAGTTTTATTTATTTATTATTTATTTAAAGATTTATGGCCTAAGTGTAGTCTTATTATAGTATACTTAGTATTAGTAAAGTAGCAAGATCGTAATTTCATCGTATATTACTGCATTTCATGTTTATATTTTGTTATTTCGTTTTGTTGTATTTTCATTTAATAAATTATAATTTCCTCATCCTTGCACCACAGAGACAGCGAAGAGGTTTTGTGTGATCGCCTCGCCGCGCCGCCTACACAGCGTCAGCGACGCAGTGAGGATGACGGCTTTAGCATTAAAATAATGCCAAACTGGGTGGCGAAAGTGTAGAACTGATATGGAAGCTATGCATTTCATCGGTCGCGTTGGTACTTTACTCCGAATTTCATCCTTGCAATGGTCATCGCTCAATTCATACACTTTGTCTCATAACTTAAACGCAAATAAATGGTATTATTATTTTCAGATACTGTGCTTTTTTAGCTATAAAACGAGTTGCTTCCCGCTTTCGTATTTTAAATAATATTAACGCTAACAGTATTGAATTATATCACGACGTCGGCGTCGCGCCGGCGGCGCTAAAGGCAGTCATTTTCACCATAATCTTCTTTGCCAGTTACGGGTCTGCTGTGTTCAGGCTTTATATCGTTAAAAAGCAAAATTTTTCCTCTATTCAACTACGTTTATGTCGTTGACGCACATCTAAGGGATGGTTGTATCAACTTGGATTATAGTTGGCGACGATAGTTTAAACCGTGGATCTCGTTTAAGCCGGCGCGCGTGTTTTCTACATCTGTAGCAGATGTTGGATTATGTGTGTCGCGAAATATGTGCTATATTTGAATTCGAAGTGAGAATGACTGGAAGGTGCGTGTTTGTGGAATGATCATGTCCATCTGTAGAAACATGAAATCTATATATATATATATATATAGCAAGTGTGCGCTGAAGGCATGTACGTCAATTAAAAGCAGTAAGAATGTATGTGGTAAGCAAATAAAGTGATACAGGATGGACGAAAAAGTACTTACAATTTACGTTGTCGATTTATTGAAGAAACGGTTTTCCAACAATATAGATCGAGCAAAGTTACGCGTGACATACAGTACAATGATCGACGAGTGAGTGATCGTGGTGCCGCTGGTATGCTGCCTGATCGGTACCTCACCGCTCGAATCGGGCTCCTCGTTGGTGAATCGTCTCGAGCGTGATTGGTCCAAAGGCACGCTCGACGGACTAGAGTCCGGATAGGCCTAGATGCTCCACACATCTATCAGGTAATGATAAATTTACATTTATATACCACAAGATAGATGAAAAGGGGGGTAGGTAATGTTTCTAGAATTATTGATAGAGTAAGCCTTCACTATCGATACTACAAGGTCGAAAAATTAAATAACAACGATTTTGACGACAGAAGTTAATTAGGTCACGCGCAGCTCCCAGTTAGGAAAATCCATTTACGTTCAGAATACGTGTCCCCCTAACCAGGAAAAAACGTAATTCTTCGCCAAAAAAGTCAGTACAGTGCAGCGGTAAATGAAAAGGACCACCACGGTACAATTGCTCATAAAACGGCCCTTGGTAAGCGAAGGGTCGCTATTCGTAGAAGGGGATATGTTTCGTTCAAAATATTGATCGAATGATTTGGCAATGTAATATATATTTAAAATGTCTTAAATTTTAATTGATTTCATATCTGTATATTTGTTTATGAATTAATAAAAAATTATGTGTTTTATTTATTATTTTGTACGAGTAAGAACTCGATAAGGTATAATTTATATTGAATAAAATTTAAAAAGAGAATATTTCGAAAAATGTAAAGATGCGATTTTTTGTTTTGTTTGAAAAATAATAAATTGACAGGGTATAAAAGGGAGAATTTTTAGAGAAATGGCCTCTTTCGAATTATATTTTCGTCGCAGCTGCGTGTGTTTTTTTATATTCTACTATACTGTCTTTGATAAGGCTATTTTATCGACTAATTCTCCTTTGGCGCCTTGAATCATAGAATCATTTTCGTGTTCTTATTCCTCCTCTCGAACGAGTTAAGAATCGGTGGTTTATTTTGAAATCCAACTGGTCAAATCGGGAGATTGAACATTTTCTTCGTTCCCGGGGTTGGAACGAACAGGGATGTTTGCGCGGCCATTGCACCATGAGCGTGATAAATATTATAATGAACGTAATGAGAATTCGCCATGACGTGTCATTCTTATTGAGCGCCTCTGCCATATTATAATGAACGTAATGAGAATTCGCCATGACGTGTCATTCTTATTGAGCGCCTCTGCCATATTATAATGAAGGTAATGAGAATTCGCCATGACGTGTCATTCTTATTGAGCGCCTCTGCCATATTATAATGAACGTAATGAGAATTCGCCATGACGTGTCATTCTTATTGAGCGCCTCTGCCATATTATAATGAACGTAATGAGAATTCGCCATGACGTGTCATTCTTATTGAGCGCCTCTGCCATATTATAATGAACGTAATGAGAATTCGCCATAACGTGTCATTCTTATTGAGCGCCTCTGCCATATTATAATGAACGTAATGAGAATTCGCCATGACGTGTCACTCTTATTGAGCGCCTCTGCCGTAAGATATTCCGCAGGCGTGCAGACTCTTATTCCCTTATAAGTTTAAGGTAATATAAGCTCGCCCTCATGGGGCATATAAATCATGCTGTCTCCGACCGGCGAGGAAGGTCGCGCGAATAAAAAAATGACATTTTGCGAAACGTGCAGCAGACAGAGGGAGCAATAATAATATGAAAATACATATTTATGAAGAAAATACCGAGGAAAACACAAAAGGAAGTTCAGCGAGTAATCTTTGAAAAATAAAAGAATTTTCTTTGCTAGCCGGGGGAAAAATGAGACGAGGCGTTGGATCGGAAGGCTTGGATAAAACGTAGACACGGAATATCTAAATAACTAGCTGGAGCTGACGCCTTGTTGGCGTTCTTGCCATTTTTATTAAATTACTCTTTTTTATGGAAATAATAATGACGCTGCTAAAAAGCTAAAATGACAATTGGCAGCTTTATTTCAAGTAATTGCTAAATATTCTTGAAAGGTCGAGACAAAAACGATGTACAGGAGATGCCAGAAATCTCAATAGATGGAAGAATTATATACTTTTTTGATTACATAAAGCACAAAAAGAAGAAAGAGGAATATTTTTTTATTTTTCTCTAGGACCAATATCAACAGAGTTACGAATTTATAGAACATAAAAATTTGAAAAAAAAAAATACATGCCGGTTCCTAAAAAATAAGAGATTTACCTACTTATTTATAGTAGATACCCGTGAAATAGTAATAACGACTTTTATCAAAATATTTGAATATTTTTTTAAAAAAGGTACTATTTTAAACCCATGCGATTGTGCTGGGCGGAACGTGACATGGTTCGCGTCTTTGCTAAGTTCTATATGTACTGTATTTTTGACGAGTAATGCAGGCTCGGTGAAGCGACATTGCTATCGTCGCCGCCTTCGGGTTTGCTGGCCGCGGGTTCAAGGTCCATCTCCAACCGTTTTTTGGCCGTGAATTCGAACGAAATTACGGACGTTACACGAAGTTACGGGGACAGGCAGACAGACAGACAGATGGACAGACCACGAAATTATTATGTTTGATTACATGAAAATGGTTGTCAAATCTATGCGTTTAATGTGTATTTATGAAATAATCAACAAAATTCAAAAATAGTATAGCACAAAGCATAAATAAAGCAAGAAAGCATGACGAAAATATGAGTATTTAGGAACATAGAAATAAAGCATAAAATTAAAATTTTATACTTAATAAAATTAAAATTTTATACTTAATAAGCAACGAAGCATTGGTGCTAATATTGGTGTAATATGCCTTTATACACACAATCTTTTAAACGTAGAGGATGGTTTTGTGTTCTCTGGTCATGTCCGAAAAAAGCACAGTGAATTTTTCGGAAGTTGTGAAAGTCATTTAACCCTCTGCAATAAGAAATATTTTTAAAGAGTTAAGGTTGTTATTACGGTCATTAAACATATTTAACTGTAATTTCGGATATTTTATACGCACCGTATGTATTACCGAGAAGCGAATCTCGACGTTTCGTTGGACGCAGTCCGCAGGTGGAGGTGGAGGTCGCAGTCCGACCTCCACCTCCGCGGGTAAAGGTCGTCCTCCTGATGACGTTGGATAAGTATCCAACGAAACGTCGAGATTCGCTTCTCGGTAATACATACGGTGCGTATAAAATATCCGAAATTACAGTTAGAAATATTTTTATCTATTTTCTAATTTTTTTCAAGATTTATACTTTTTTAGTAAAGAAAACACATTATTATTGTGAAGTTGCAATTTCAGAACGAAGTTCTGTGAATTATCAACAAATTTATTAATCAATTAGAAAAAATATATACCAGAATTTAATTGACGAAAAAATATTTTAGCTGCTACCGGGTCCTGGAATGGGCTCGAACCACCGACTAACAAAATCCCTAGATTTTTGGATAATTCTTTAGATGGGTTCTTTTTCTCTTTTTTTGGTTGTATCTGAAATGTAACTGTTAGTTTTTGGTCGAAGGTCCCAGCACACCCATAGGTACCATCCCACGGTTTATAGGTATTGTAACGAATCTACGCCGGTGGGATCCACACAAAACACTTAAAATCAGTTAATCTTGTATTTAATACACACAGTCACTGGACACAAACTTAACTGGAACACTATTCTGTAATTCGCAACAAGAGTATTCAATACACATATAGTTTTTATTTGCGCCGTTTGTCCCTGTCTATTCACTCATTTGATGGTGTGATCGCGATGCTTTCGCAGCTTATAAAGAGAACTTTCTTCTCGAATCTTCTGGTGTATTCTCAATCATTCTAAATTATTCAAGACTTGTGCAGTTTGTAAACGCTCGATCTTTCGATTTCAGAATCTTGTATATTCTCAATAATTCCAAATTATTCAGAATCTTGAATATTCTCAATCATTCCAAATTATTCCAGACTTGTGCAGTTTGTAAACGCTCGATCTTTCGATTTCAGAATCTTGTGATATTGTTTTGGGACATAATATTGTAATATACTTATCTATAATAAAAGACATTATACGCAGGATGTATTTTCACATTTATAAATTCAGTGCTTAAAATCAACTACATATATTTCAATGCAAAAATCTAAACCCGAAAAAATAATAAGGAATAAGGAAATGTCCCAAGGGACGTGTTCTTGTCATATTTTTTCTAGAGTATATCCTGGCTTCATCTTATTGAACAGCAGGTAGTAGATGTTGCAGATTATTTCACCGATTTTTGATATAAAATCGAAGATGCGAGCTATTTATTTACCGTACCCATGATCGGATGGGGTCAAGTACTTACTTCACATAACACATGAAAGAGTAAGATATCAATCATCTGGCATTTACACATCAGAGTGAGATATTGTAAAGTGGTAAAATACCTACCGACATGTGAGAAGTGTTCGATTGTGATCACAGCGATACAGCGATACATACGACTCGAACCAGAATTTATAGATACAAGTGGAAGATTCTCGAGTGACTAGTGCGATGCGAATTACAGAATATTCCAGTGATTTAAGTTAATTAATAAAACTTTAATTAATTTCAAGTATTTGATTTATCTTCCACCGCCACGATCCCGTGACAATATTATGTGTATTTAAATAAATAATAATAGTTTAAAAAACAATTGCAACTATTATTAAAATGTGATATAGCTTTCTTGTTGTCTACTAATTTATTGGGTAATTATATATAGTTTAGCACAGTTTTACATTTTCTCACAAAAAGTAAAATTTTATGAAAATGTTAGATGGTTTCTTATTCATTGAAGAACACGATAATTTGAAGATTTCATCTTCCAGTCTACATATCTATCCCGCCTATGGCAATTGCTCACAGTGAGAGCAAGTGTGAATGGCTTTCGATTTTGACATATTTCACAGCAGCGGAAATTAGCTGAAATGAATATAATGATTTTTCGTACATTTAAACCATTAAAACTATTCTTTTTAGAACATTAATCAATTCGTTTATAATTATAATTTATTACATATGTCATAATTATCGGTTATGAGGAAGGTTTTCATTCGTAAATCACTTTGTCATCATCATCGGCTATCCACCGTATTCAAGTTTAAGCGAATTTCGAGAGAGGTTTTCTACCTTTTTTAGCCTACTAACCTACTCACGAATTATCTACTTTTTTACGATGTTGGTATACGTACTTGGGTAATTATCATTTTTGTTGCTGTTAAACTGTCCCTGTCCATTGTCGTGACGTAGTGGTATTTAAAAATATTTTTTTTTTTTGCTTTATAATATAGGTTTGATGATACCTTCTCATAAAAACCATCTAAAAGTTTTAGAAACTGATAGATCTTCTTGATTGTCGTTACGAATCTACTTGCAAAGTTTCAGCTCGATTGGATCACGGGAAAAGGTTTAAAAATCGATCCAAAGTTTTTTCATCAAGCAAACAAGCAAGCAGACGCCACGAGTTAAAAGAAAGGATGTAAATACATTTATATTGTGATAGAGTTGTTTATTATTATTGAGATTTTGTGCCAAACAAGACAATATAAAAGAGAATGACCCGTTGATTTTCCTGTAAATAATCTAGTTATTTTTATTAATCTGTAAGTTAAATATTGTTATTTTTAAATATAGAAGAACATGGATATCTCGAACCTCGAGAGACCACAAGAAAATTAAATTTTTAATTTTCCAATAAAATGATAGTTTAATATATATTTCAAATTAAGTGCCGGTAAAAAAATAAAAAAATAAAATTATAAAATCACCTTCTCGTAAAAATCATAAAATTTGTACTTGAATTTCAGATTCCCAGCTCGGTGTGTATACCCTTAAATAAATAATGCGATTCTCGTGACCTTTCTGTATCACATTTCAATCAAAATCTATATTTCTCGGGTTTCGAAAGGTGAGTAAATTGAATCGTCTATTCAAGACAATCATCGCGACGAAACAGAGTTCGCGAGTTCAATTTTATATTCTGCGAAACCTTCAATACTTTATTTGTGTTCTTTTTGCGAAAGATAAAGTTTCCAGTCGTGCCGAACTTATTTTCATCGAAATTCCTGGAAAAAATCCACCCCTACCTGTCACTTGCAGGTGAGCAAAACGCTCCGGGCGTACTTTTTGGAGTAAACTCCGTACATTAGTGATCTTTATGTCGGCAAGCAGATAATACCGCAGACATTGTTCAAATTTAATATCGCCAGGAAAAATATCTCTGGGGGTAAAATGAAGAAGCTGTAATGCTATTTTGGATCTGAATAATGTGATATGACCAGGGCCGTATTCAGGGAACGAATAATAACGAAGAGGAAAGTAACCAAATATGGGATACCGCCATTTCTCGTACACGGATACTCTTAGCCGCACAGAACAGTGATCTTCTATCTCTTTCAATCATTATACTCGCGTATAGGTTTCAACTCGTCAGTCGAGCGAGTGTTGTATCCGAGGTGAGAGTGTTTTGTATTGTAGCTGTGAGTAATGACTCATGTGCGGGCTCTGGGCACATTGTGATTCCGCTCGAGCAGAGTTCGACACCTGATTTGTGATTTTTGCAAGTACATTAAGTTTCCTGTTTAGATTTGACCAAATTTCCTATAGTATCTCATAAAATTAAAGTTTATTGTTCATAGTTTTGTAGTATTCAATATTTGGGTATCTATTCCATAACTAGATACCTAACTTTATGTTGATTTTGTTTTTAAGAAAATTTTATAGGTTGCATGACTGTTATTAAGTTAAGCGCAAATGTATGACTGATTATAATTACGAATACAAGCTTTTGATTTATAATATCTTTTATTTATGTCACAATAATAAAATGGTGTTCCATTTTTACTTCCTTTCTTTTAATTCGTGGCGTCTGCTTGCTTGTTTTCCTGACGAAAAAACTTTGGATCGATTTTTAACCATTTTCCCGTGATCCAATCGAGCTGAAACTTTGCAAGCAGATTCGTGGCGACGATCAAAAAGATCTATCAAATTTTCGTTAAAAAATAATAATAATTATAGTATAATTTCGGATTTTTAGAAATTTTATTGGTTTTTTCAAATTGGAATCATTACAAAAGTTTGGGTACTACCAACGGCGCCGGCGGCCCGATAACGTCACGGAATATTCAAAATTTGAATTACTCCGTCGATAGGTATAAAGGTACTTCACTTTGAATTTCGAAAATTTATGACAATTGGTTCACAGATGACAGCACACTTCGGTTTTTCGAAATCTCTAAAAATATCTCTTTATTCACTTCGGGAATAAAGAGATATTTTTAGAGATTTTTGACATAGATATTTATCTAGACATGTTTCATTTTCAGCCAATCAATTATTACATGATGGTAAACTTAATTTACAAAGAAAGGGAGTAAAATAAATACTTGGTTTTTATGGGTTAGTTTTTTGATAACTTTCCTCTCATATTCGATTGTATGTCATGAAGGTTATCTTCACTTTCTTTCTATATTTACATTACTCGTTTTTGTTATAAAATTATAAATACCTATTTTTCTCTCTGTATTCTCTGAATGAGTTATGTATACTTTACACATTATATAGGATAGCTCATAGCAAGTAGCAAAAACTTACCTAAGGGTCTTCTTCATTCAATTTTGGAGAGCAAATATTTTTTTCACTTTTGACAACAGTTAAGGAGATAAGCGACATCTTAGTTCACATTTTTTAAAAATATTTCTGACTTGCTTTTTGTAAAACGTTAATCTATCGTTAAAGTAATTTACATCGAATATTAAAAATTCCTTTGATTTGATACAAGTAAAATAAAATGATTAAAACCGTGTAGGACGAAACTTTTTTGCAAAATAAAATAACGATATAATTTTAAATATCCCAATTAAAATAATTTCGCTGTCTGTTCGTCCGTCTGTTCGTCCATCGTAGCTTCGTATAACGTCCGTTAACTTCTTAAAAGTTTTTTTCCTTTTTTTTATTAAATAACTTCTTTATAATATTTTTTCCTTTTTTTATTAAATAACTTCTTTATAGTTTTTTTTTCTTTTTTTATATAAATAAATAAATACTTATTCCTTAGGAACCTACATGTAAAAGTACCGTCATTTTTGACGGGTTATGTTGTGACAACAGGTGATATTGTAAGATCATATATTTGTACAGTATACGATCATGCGAGGACGACCTTTTGAGATGTTGAAAGGTCGTATACGCACGGCAGAATATCATATCAATATACATATACTAATGTATATATCAAAACTCTAACCAGATTATAAATGGCCACGTAAACCTGAGAACGAGTTTTTTAAAATTTCTTTTTAAAAAAAAAAGCAAAATTAGGATAGTTTAAGTAAAGTAAGAAAGCATTTTATGTAGATTAAAAATAAGAGTATCCAGAAACATATAATAAAATTGATCACGCAATAAAACAGAAACTAAAATGAAGTTTAAAATTAAGTAATGTTGCAATTTTCGTTTTCAGTTAGAAAAAATTTTCGGACAGATCTGAGAGTTTATTGTATTAATGCAATGTTTTTGTCACGGGATATTGCTGTGGGAGGCAAATGAATAATTTTTATTTACCAAAAAGTCACTGTACATGAATTTAATTTGAGCACTATATCGAAATTTATCATTCGGCTGTGGTACACTTGATTATCGCTTGCTAGATTATTCTTACGCAGATTCGCAGAGAATTGCACTAAGTGCACGTAAGTGGTTGCATTTATTTTCAAATGCTAGTTAGGTACTCTGATTAATTTACTGCCGCATACTGAATCGGTGCTGGATGTCTATGTCGCAAACCACGTGTTTTATATAAAACATGCTGGTTTCTCGATTGTTCGAGGACTTGCTTCCCATTTCCAGTATTCACTCGACCCTTCCAATTTACGATTACAAAGCGCCCTAGACGATTCCAGATTGTTCCGTAGTATTTGTCTTTGACATATTTCGACACATTCTGACAGTGCGCAATTTATTTTGTTTACTCAAACATTTCTAGATATTTTCATATAATTAAAAATATTTAATTTATTCTTTATTGATGGTGTTGCGATTCTCAAAAACATAATTAACTGATAATTAAACCAATGTAAATACGTCACAATAAACGTAAAGAATAAATACATTTTCAGAAAAAAACTGTCAGTCATACAGCCATTATTGGCAGGAAAAAAGATTCTACATATTTTTACAAAAATGGAACTTCGAAGAATCAGTTAAAAATTGCGCTACAATCTACTTCCTGAAAGTTTTCGGATCTTCATCATCATTTCATGACCCTAAATTGTGAAGGGTAAAGTTTGAACAGATTTTGTTCTTATCAGGTCAGGGCGGGTCAGGTCTTCGTGGTTCCGTGCTAAATCCGGAACGTACAAACAAGGCTTTGTGCAGACTTCATAAATTTTCCGGTTTTAATTTATCTCCTTCAACCCCCAACGCAATTCCTTAAATATATTTTCACGGGATGTAGCTGTGGCAAATGAAATACTTAAACTCAATTAAAGTTCTTAATTTATTCAGAAAAAGTGACTGAATATGAACTGAATAGGAGACCTGTTCTTAAATGTACAATAAAGTACAGTAACTAAATGTTTCAAATTATTATTATTAAGTTAATTAAAACTATTTATCTCTAGTCCCTCGTCCGAAGAACACGTTTTATTTCCCTGTTTCTATTGCATCGATCACTTTCTTGAATATTCTGCTCAATTTTGCACGTCATTTAAATCGCCCACGATCGTATTAGAAAGGTTTCACGCATGTCGGTAGATACTTGCTCGATATTTATCATTCGGTTTACAACGCGATGGCCACACTGTTTTTTTCGCTACGGTTTTGTCGCTGGTAATGACGCGTCAGTTAAGTGTCAAAAATACTCGCTTCGCCGTGCGCGCACGAGCCTTTTCATAGGTGACACCACTTAGATGTTTTGATAGACGACTTACGAAAACAGCTCAGTTGTTTCAAGATTCGTGTTGATCATCCCAGAACCTTTTAGTATCTTTCAATTTTAGTGTAAAAGGTGTAGGGTACTGTAAAATTGTCGATTACGTGTAATTCTTTTCCGATTCTTCTACCTCGTAACGATATTAAGCTTTGAATAACACCCACATTACCAAATTAATAAATGGTCTTAACTAACAGTTAACCTAAAAAAAGTGCGTTGCCTGCTAAGCAGTCAATGTTCTGCGTAGTCAGTTTTTTTTGTAACTTATTTATCAATGTTTAAAATGTAATTTAATATCAAAAAGGAAAGTTGTCTATTACGGTGCAAGCTTAATTGATTAATTAATCCAAAAATCGAACATCTAACATTATTATAATTTAAAATTCTCGCTATACACGTTCCACCTGGCGACAGATAGTCATCATTGTCAATATATCAGAAAGGTTTCCGTCTTGGACGAATTTTGCTGCAAATCATGATGATTGATCTCGCGAATGAGATTTTGATTTTTCTCCTTTTTTTTTGTAAATTACAATATTTAAAAAAAAAATTGCCTAATAAATTTTGGATGTACCTTATCGTATTTTTGATTTATCGACGTCAAATCCTCCGTCAATTATTTCTGGAGGTTTTACTTTAACTTCGCAAAAACTTAAAAAAATTTTGGAAAAATGCAATTTGAAGTGTGCGATTTGAAGTGTGCAGTTTAAAGTATGAAGTTTGAAGTGTGAAGTTTGTAGTGTGTAGTTTGTAGCCAACAGTGCACTCACAAGCCTGTGAAGTGTACACTTCAGTATAATGAAGTACCACAGAGCGGACCAATTACCAACTCGCC
The DNA here is from genome assembly GCA_016648135.1 of Agrypnia vestita. NCBI lineage: Eukaryota > Metazoa > Arthropoda > Insecta > Trichoptera > Phryganeidae > Agrypnia > Agrypnia vestita. Next base: position 60,146 of record JADDOH010024689.1, on the reverse strand, counting down.
AAGTGTCCCAATCACAGACCAACAAATTCATTTAACTTAAATTACAACCACATTGATATTTTCAACTAAACTATTTGGGACATAAAACGAAAATTAATTTCAAAACCGCATCCGAATTAGTTCACTCAATTTATGTTCCCATATACTCCCATAACTCCACCCTCCCCACCCCTGCTCAAAATATTTTGTAACCAACAATTAAGTTATACTGTCACACTTTGCTTATATCATTAACAATCATCAGTGGAAAGTTCACAATTGGCGTAATTTTTTTTATCATACGCGTGATAAATTGCTGTCAACTTTCACAAAGATAAATAAATAAATTACTGTAGCGAAATACACAAATCGTGAAATCACAAAAACACCCGCCCTAGAGAAAACCTCGTAGACGTATTGCGATCTCACTGAGAATCGAACCCGGAACCCTCGGTATGAGAAGCCAGTGTCATATCCACTGCACTACGAGGTCCGCAGGTTTTGCAGAGGATAATGATATTTAATATTATACTAGCTATAAGTGAATTCGAATGAAATTACGGACGTTACTCGAAGTTACGGACAGACGGACAGCGAAATTATTATGTTTGATGAGATCAGCTATTATACTAATTTTGGAAATGGAGTGAGATCAGCTATTGGATTCTAGTTACGGTTACGGATGGACATTATTATTATTATTGGGGATTTCAAAAAAAATCTAGTTCAAATTTCTACACGGTTTTGACAATTTTATTTCATTCGTATTTTTATTTTTGATATTAGTGACTCTCATGATAGTCTAACGTTTTACAAATGAAATATAGACGTCGCTTACCTGCTTAAGACATTTCACCCAAAATGTAAAGATATTTTTTATTTCTAATCGAATAAAGAGTACTCCCCTGTAATTTTTGCTACTAGTTTTGAGACACCCTGCATACAAGACAAGATTACCGTACGCCTTCGTTACGGGAGAAACGTTAAGCGCTCTCGACAAATTTGGGAAATCATCCCGAAAGTCTGGGCTTAATAAATTAAGACCCGGCGGTCCTGCCCTGGAAATAAAAAATGTCACAGTTGACATTCCAAATTTGAATAAGATTAAGTGGGCGCGAAAACGGGGAAAAACAAAATGGATACGGAATACTTGCTTAGCAATTTAAATATTTGCAGAAGGTAAGCATTGTGATATATTTCGCGGGAAGTCTCCAAATATAAGTGGACTAAAATTATTCATGAGTTTTCGAAGATAAAACGGACATATTTTAGAAATATTGGAAGCTCCATTAGGCAGACCGTTCTTTGTGCGTCGGAATCAGCAGTTTCGGAAAAACAAGCTTTATTGTGGAATATTTAAATTTGGGATTAAATTACTACAAAGTAGTTCGGCTTGAAGAACTTCTTTTCATGAACGTAAATTTTATTATTTATTTAATATTTAATAGAGAATTTACAATTTGAAGGCTTCGGATGTACAAAAAAATAAAAAGGAAAGCAAAAAATGGTCATCAAATCTGTTATATTACTGCTGACGCGCAGGTTATTGCGAAACTGGCGAGACTAAATTATTTAAGTAATGGAAACGCCATTAATATAAGGGGGCGTCCATAAACTACGTGGCCTGATCAGGGTAGGGGGAGGCAGTTAGGTAAAATGCTATGCCGGGCTAAATTTTTTAACTATCAGGTAAAATTTTAAGAGGGTTTTTTATTTAACTTTTTTACTCTTACGAATTAGTGTAAATCTGAAACACATGATGTATATTTCAATAAGGTAGTTAGTAAAAATGTCAAAGCTATAAAGCTGATGTACTTTAAAAGTAGATTAGGCGGTCTAGCCGCGTGTACTACTCAGAGTATCGTGGATTCTAAGGAATCGAAAAAAATGGCGTTTTGTCGGATCTCTTTCTTGCCTGGATCTGGTCTGAATCACCATAGATGAAAAGCAGCTTGTCTTTTATTTCTTTGCGAGGATCTTAAGAGAGATACAAGTATATTCTCTTCAGTCACAATTAGTCACAATGAGTCGCAAGGTTTGAATGAAAGAGACGTTTCTCCTTCCGTCATTTTATTGCTTCTGGTTTTTATTATAAAGGAGTCGACAGGGCGTCAGGTGACGCCTTAATGAAACGTCAGTGGGGCGACATTCGCTAGATGTCGCTCTAATACATTAAATGTTAGCGTCAAACAGTTTTAATGAAACCAGGTTTTAATGAAAAAACGGTATAGGTAGTATAACTTTTGTAAAATAAGCGTAAAAAAATTTAGAAAACAATCGAGAGTTCCGTGATACTTCAGCCTTTTATACCTACCTATGTATTTATCTAGACTTTCTTTTCTTCTTCGGAGGTTTCTCGTTACGAGAATGATGTCTGACATGTTTTATCGATTATGTATTCGAGCGTGGTTGAGGAGCCCTGTTCTCGAATCGCATACCTTTTAAGAAATCGTGCACGTGTATCTGGTGGACAGAGGTGTTTTGAGGGATGGATCTTTCTCTTTTTCTTTATTATTACTTTTTTCTCGAAAATTGCATCAGCCATATTTCGTTAGCTTGCTTTCTAAGTGCTTGGTCATCTGCCGACATTTCCCAACTTGCACATGTGAAATATGCGGGAGAGAGTGCGCCTCTCGAATAGGGCTATTTTCCCATCGCAAATCTCATGAGAGGCGCAGCAACAACAATTAAGTCAGAATGGCGAGGGGATCCTCGATCACGAGGCCCGGCTACAACGACAATTTTGGTTATCTAGTATCAAGCTAGGAATTAACGTGAACTTTAAATGCAACTCGTGGGTTGGAAACGTATGGAGAGAAAAGTTGGAAGTTGTAAAATGGGAACGGAGAGGAGACGGGCGATGGGTGGGGTAGAGAAAAGACCAGGTTAAATATTCCCTAGCAAAGTCGAGTTGCTCCTATTCGCGCAAAGTGGATCCCTAATTAGTAGGTAGTTCGCAGTAAGAATTACCGAGCTCATGTGTTCACGATGGAGGCGGAGTTGCGATGGTAGGATGGTTTTGTCGTTTTGACTAGAGCACTTTAGATCTAGTAGTACTTTTGAAACAAGTAAACTTTTAATTTAAGTATATATAAGAACATATTAATTTGGTATTTCACTGAGATACGGATCATGAGGTCACTATTGTAACTCAAATATGTGGCAAATCCAAAATCTTCAAACAACTATAGTTATAAAAATTGTATGCCGGCAAGCTTTTTAATTGAGGAATAATCTAAATTTGTTTTAATATTCCTTGAACGTACTTCCAGTGCATGGAATGTTAATGTTCTTCTTAATAAAATAAAATTATAATGTAGCCTTGAATAGAGCAGTTTATGTTGAACAATTCCTAAAATAATCAACAAATATGGATCGAGAACATTGGAATATGTTTGTTTCCAAGATGAAAATAAATTACTTGGTTCCATACAAAATAGTATTAATATAAAAAAGTGAATTACTTAATGATTGTAATGAGGGTAATTGTATCATTATTATAATCTTGGATAAATTGTTTTAAAATGACACCGAATAGCTTTTATGTATTCTTGTCCCAAATTATTTTATTCTGTTAATGTTTATTTGGTATTTAAATTATTTGAAGAGTGACTTTTTACATAAGATTTTATAAATTGTGTATTAATTAGTCTATAAAACTGTATGGATGTACCTGCAGAAAAAAATTAAGCGAGATGTTTTTTGGGTTTGGCTTTTATATTATTTTGTAATTAAAAGACCCAGAAGATAGAGTGCTACACTCTTCAGTTCTAACATAAATTCTCGCCTCATCATATTGAGGGATCCAACAGGAATATCTTCCAATATCTGGTTGATCTGACCTTGCCAAATCTTCCACGGCTGCTTTCTACTTCTGGCGGGGTCAACAATTACATCGTATGAATAAATTTTTATAACCATTCTCTCATTCGCTTAGCATGATCAAACTATTTAGCGGCCATTTTTTAGTTTGATTAACTATTTAGGGAAGTTTGGTAGGTCGTAGAATGAAAGAGCCATCGGTCGTATTGTTGACGATTATTTCTGTGTTAAAATATAGGTAAGGAAGCAGTACTAGAGTGATTGATTGACACTCGGCTGTTCGAGTGAGTGAAGTGAGTGATGCATGATGAACTGACGAAGAGTCGCGTCCATACAGCTTGCTGACTCTTTGTCCGTCTCCCCTTCTGGTCGGGAACCTTATCGCTAACTTAGGTTAACAAATCCAGGCAATGGAAACAATTGAACAATGGATTGCTGACGCTATGAGGACACTGCCCCCACATCTTTTTTTTCTGATTTGTTCATAATTTACTCAATTATAAATTGCTTTGCCATACATGCTCTTAACTCATCTCATTTTAACTGCATTTAGTCTACTTTCATTCCTCTTCTTCCAGCTCCAAGATTCAATCCGTACATCAGTCATGGTACCAGAATTCCATTATGTACTGCTAGTCTTGCCTTAGTTTACATGGTAAGAAACAGATATTTCATAATCAGCGTGTATCTTAATACCTTCATGATTGATTAGAAATTCCTTTGAATTAAATATGTAACATTCCAGAATAACGAATACCCTCGTAGGTTTACCTGTAACCAATTTCATTTCCATCCGAGCAATAATCCCAGCCTGCGAACTGGTTTCGCTCGTTACCCAATATATATATTTATAAATAAATACAACTTCTGCCTTTCCCTACTCCACATGCTACCGCAGTACACCGCCTACTATAAATTATTTCCCAACTAGCGGCGACTGGTGAGTAAAAATATAGTCGTTACCCAAGTAGGCGTTTTACATTTTGTGTTTTACATTTAAAGTGTTACATTGCTGACAAAACATTTTGTTAAATTTTGGAAGACCTTAATATATTTCACTTAAGGAAAATACTCATTATTCAGGCCCATACAAACTGACGACTCCGACCATAAATCATAATATAACTAGAGACGCGCAACGTTGCAAACGCTTTGTCGATAGTTTTCTGTCTGCTTATGAATATGTCTGTGAGTCACTTTGTGGAGAGTTTCGAGCGCTCTGATTGGTCAACGTTCTTTTGTTGTGAACATATTTAGACCTGCGTTATTTGTTAAAAAAATATATTTTATGAGATCAATTACTGACATTGATAAAAAATTAAGGGGTCACCCCTTACGACGACAAAGATGATGATGTTTTAAATATATTGTAGTCACGAAAGTCAAAAGCAATGGTAACTACGCATTGCCAAGGTTTCTCGAACAGTCCACAAAAATATGGACTATTCTGGGAATCAATCAAATTTGGAGTAACTACTAGAAATGTGGAGAAACTAGTAAAACGTTCTCTAGGCATCGCGAAATAAACATTTCGGCGATCCACAGAAAACCAACGACGATACAGTGTAGCAACGACAGTAAATTAAGAGGAGTACCTAACAGGCGTTTGGAAATAAGTGCGACCACTTACGTGCGAATTGACTGAATTGAGTGAATTCTCTGCGAACCGGTGTGGGAATATTCTAATGACGTGAATAATGCGAACCTGTGTGAAATATTTTAGAAACATGTAGAGAGAATTTTAGAACGTTGCCCCGATTAAATTCGTGTCCGTGATTTTGTGTACTAAATAAAAGTTATAATTGTTTTGAGTGTTTCATTTGTCTTCTCCAGCCACGAACCCGTGACAATACCACGGTAAAAATATGTAATACAGAAGAAGACGGTTTATATTTAATATAATTAAATCGCGAATTGGACCAATTTCAATTACACTTTTCTTTTTGACGAAGGATCCAGCGAAAAACATTTCATTCGTAAAATTATTATCGAAGAAAAATAACCAGAATTACGCATGAAGCGTCTGTACAATCATTGGAAGAAAAACATTTTCATATTTTGCCAATAACTTTATCGAATTTCGTACGCATTGAATATAATTTCATTACCAGCATCCTAAGGGTGCTCGGTTTCGAAATACACAAACGCGATAGTTACGATTTATCTAAATTCTATCCACGTTTTTTCTTTGTGGATGTTCTTATTCGTAGCTAACCTAGCTTTCACCCGAATAGAGTGTCGCAAACCGAGTTTAACGAATTTAAAAGTTCCAAAGTTTCGGTATTCTTTCGTTGACTGGCCTGAATCTCGCAATCGTTCTTTGACTGACCTACTTAGGATTATAATTAAACGCTATCTTCTTCTTCTTCTTCTGTAGACATCAATGTTTGTGAGTCAGTGTAGGGCTTCAGGAGTGTACCTTGTGGACCTCACCTATTCCGCCGGCAACGTGTGGAGCGGGCATCAGCACCGCATTCAACATGGCCGAATCTTTAACGCCTGTAGCACACCTCCGCCGCGAAATCACAGCAGCGAAACCGCACTAGTCTCGCCATGACTTGTCCTTTGTAGGAGAGGTGGAACAGAAGCGAAACTGCCTGTACTAGCATATAAATTTGACTATAATCCTATCTCTTTCCCGCGTGGTTTCGTCGATCTACTCCGACGCCAGCTACACCTCCGCGCACCGGTCGCCATTTAGTCGCGGTGCCGCGTTGTTTCCGCATGTGTTTGTGGAAGTCGACGAAATTAAAAAGCGAAACTACATTTTTTTATATAATGGATGTCGATTTTACTGAAAAATTTATACAAGAGGTCAGAAATAGGCCTAGTCTTTATTTATTGAGTCATCCAGACTATAAAAATAATATGAAAAAATTGTAGGCGTGGAGAGAAACTCAACTCACCCGTGACGTTCCGCGCCCAGTTCCGCTACTTGAATTACAGTTGATGGCAGCGGAATTCCTGCAGCGGTTTCGCTACTGGGGTTAGCAGGAGGTGTGATACGGGCGTAAGGCCCCACCTATGCATCATGTTGGTGCAACGCCTGTAGGAGCACTTTTTTCTGTTGACGGAGGAACAGAGTTTACGAGGCAGTAAAAACTAGTGATGGCATTTTAATCGTGTTTTATATAATAATATATTTTCGCAATGCACGTGCACTAGATAACACAAGCTAACAGTTATATCTGAGTTACCAATCATCGGTACAATCAGATACACATCCCAAATGACTGTGCCGAAAATAACAGTTTGACCATCACTAGTGAGAACCCACAGGTTGTCTCCCAGTGGGATTATGTATGAGATGGGCATTTCTCACGTTGTCACTCAGGTTTCCATCTGTCCTCTGGAGTGAGAGCTAACCGAAGAAGCCTCTCTCCTTCTATCCAGAAGGGTTTTCGGGACTTTAAGTGGCATGCGGGGTGAGAAACGATATCGTTGTGCAAACGTATTGCGCTATTTTGCAGCGCCTTCTTGTATTCCCTCAGTGTTGCAATCTCTTGTCTGATATTTGGCAGGTCATATTTGCAAGTACGGAAGCCGGGGAAGGGAGTGGATTACAAATAAATTACGCCAAAATATTAAACATTAACAAACCCCACATTTTTTTATCACTTCTACAAAGTAAATACGAGTAATTTTAACCAAGTTCTTTCTACGAGCTTTCTCGACAATATTAGAAGGAAGGCATTGTGAAGGGATGCTTTGCCTCCAAACAATGCCAACGTCTACAGTCACCGATACAGTGGGTTGGAGGTGTCTTGTTGAGACGATGATCTCTTACTAGTATTAAAGCAATCAGCTATCGCCGATAGCGCCCGCTGTGCGGCCATTGATGTCTGCAATGGCTGTCAGCTTTACTGGCCGTTTTGCGGCTGATAGTGATCGCTGCGCAACTATTAACTGTCGCCCATTGCCTGTTGCTTTTCATGCAATTTTGTTATTTGTTGAAACTGGTAAGAGAAAAACCTCGCACCACGTACTGCGTTTTTTAAGCAATCTTAATATAGATGATCTGCTGCCGTGGATGCTTTTATCTTGGTATATTTAAAACATGTATGTTCTAGCTTAATTCAGAAAAAATATTATTGACGTGAGGAAATTAAAAATTCGCCGTAATGTTTTAAATTTATATTTTTAATTTTTATACTCATATTTTAATGCTTATACATGATACTTTCACTGCTTATACCTTTTATTGCTTTTTATACATGTACTTTATATTAATATATTTTATATTTTACTGCTTATTTCCGATATTGTTTAATGTATATACTTTTTGATTTTATGTATTATTTTTTTATGTAAAAGCCAGTAATGGGTGTAAAAAAGTAAATAAATAAATAAAAAATTGAAGTAACCCTAATGTTAAATAATATAGATATATTATACAATATTTTTACATATTTAACATTCTCTAAATGTATTTTAAAATAATCTGTAATCCTCGTTTCTTAAAAAAAGTAAACGACATACTTTTTGTAAGCTAGCAATGAAAAGAAATGCAATAGGTACATACATGATGGCAGATCTAGCGTAAATATAGATTATAATTAAGGAGTTTAAGAAGAAGACGGTAGTAATGAATGATGATAGAGAAAATTCTTTATGTCACCTTTCATGTGTAAATTACTGTTTAATACTTGCTCGAATCTGGTCTGGTTCGCAAGGCTAGAACGATCGCCTGACCTGCAAACAAATAGTAAAAAAAACAAACCAAATCACCAAATCGAAACGAAAAATGTTTCGTAAATGACGTCAGGATCAATAATTTCTTTTTTAAGCTCAAAAAGCCTCCAGGTAGCCCTCCTGCAAACACATAAGTAATACATCATTAATCACAATCATGTGGACGAAATTTTCTAAATGTTATCTTCAGATTAATACATCAAATACGAACTAAGAACAACATTATTTGGGCGCCATCTATTCGCCTATTTCTATAGTCACGCAGCTGTCACAATAAACGCTCAACTCAACTCGACATCCGCGACTTAATTTATAAGGACATTTTTCGGAAAACCTTCAGTTTTGTATAGTTCTTCTCGATTTCTTCTTCTTTCAGGTCCATGGATGACCACGGTGTCGCCCTCTAGGCCTCTCTATCTTGAGCTGCTGTGGAAATTGGAGAGGAATTTTGTAATGTTAAGGCCTCGCTAACTCAGTTCGAACATTGTTCATCCATCTATCTCACTTAGGCGTCACAGAAACTCCCTCTAGTGATGCTATTTTTAACCGGTGACACACTAACCGTTATTCGAGATTTGTGTCTGATCGCGTCGATGATTGGCATCTGATTTTTTGCGATTCAACCGGCAATCATTGGTACTAGATAACAATTTCATCTTCATTATCAATCATCGATATAATCAGATACTAATCCCAAATAACTATACCGAAAATAACCGGTTAAAATAATGGTTTAACCATCACTAAACCCCTCTCTGTTGGACATTACGGATTTCTGATTTTGTTACACCTGGAAACATGTTCTATCTATCTAAATAGTCTAGACTTCAATACAGAGATACGCAAAATAGTTTATTAAAAGTATTTCAATTCAAAATGCAAATTATGGTTACTTTTTCATTTTAAGTGCAAATTTCAAATACATTCAAACAAAATTATTATTCAAATACAAAATGCAAAATTTGCATAATTTTTGAAAATATCTTCATTCAAATAAAATATCTTAAGTGAGTTAAGTTTTTCCAAGTCAATATCATTGAAAGATTTGGCAGATACTTCGTGGTGCAACATTATAATTTAAAATATGTTTTACGTTATTATCTATACCTGATGATGAGAGGGACCGCTCCTCTCGAAACTATAGTTGTAATTTAATAGCTCATATTGTGTGTGTGTATTACAAAGTAAAGTAAAACATATTTTAAATTATTTAAAAAATTTTCCAAGTCATTTATTTCGCTGATTTTAACACTACTCTTTGTTCAAACAGTTTACCTTTCATGTTCCGTCTGTGTCCTCATTATCATTCCACCAATAGTCGTACTAACCACTAACGAATCGACTTCCGTGCTTACAATGTTTTTGACAGCTTAGGTTTGATTTGTAGGTGTTTAATGTTGGTAAAATTGGTCTTAATAATGGACAACACTTAAGATGGGTGCGTTCATAAAAAAAATAATTTTTGATGAAATTAAATGTGTAAAAATTACGAAGTATGAAATAAAAATTAAAGATGGGCATACAACATATCTTTACTAAAGTATTTGAAGTAAAAATAGAAAATGAATTTTGAAAAGAGGTATTTTAAATATAAAATAAAAATAGGTATTCTGTATTACTTTCTATACACCTACTTATTTCAAATAATTCACATCACTGATAATAACTGAGGTATTTTAAGGCTTCGACAAGCTCCGCGTCTGTACGGATGTATCGTCGGGGATTATATATAATTGGTCCAAGTATTTTCTGGAGCATTTTATTTTCGAATACTCGTTTCACATCCATTAAACAATATTGGTTTAACGTCCCATTGTAAATGCGGAATTTATTTACTCTGATAATAGATTGGATTTGAACAGGCTTTTTAAAGAAAAAATACAGTGTCCGGTATTTGCATTTTAAGGCGTCATACGCGCAAATTTTGTACCTGGCATTTACGTCACGACCCCCCTCTCTCTCCCCTTCTTCAGACAAAATCTTGTTGAGTATGGTTTGCTGTATCGTGAGAAAAATACTAATCGAATTGATTCTCGATATAATCAATATAATTCACTTAATGTACTTCATGATACATCTAAGCACGAGGATATGATTGGACATGAACCTACCTATTCTGATATGTAACCATCATATTTCATCTTATACTCTCTTATTATATACATACACTACATTCTTTCCCATACGCTCCATGTACGTAACTATTCTCAGGTTATTTCTATAATAAAAATTCAATACTATTCTCCGTTTTGCCAATTTAATTACGTTTTTACAAATATTAAGATTAATTCACGAAATGGAAAAATGAAAAATTCTGACGTCAAAACTTTATCGTCGGGAAAAGAAAATTTTACATATTTTACTCATAGAAATTGCCCATTGAAACTTTATCCACGGCGCTGACTTGTAGTCATTATTCAAAAATAACAAATAACACTTACGCAGATGGCAAATATAAAAAAAAAAAAAATTATTTATTCATTGTAGGTGAAATTCTAATCTGGTGAAAAGTACGGAGCAATCTTCCATTAAAATGACCGCCTCTGCTAGTTATACAGATGCGCGCCCTTTTGATCCCATTTTGCATTATATTTTTGCGAATTATTACATAAATTATGGCCAATCAGTGCGAATAGAATCAGTACAAACTATTTACTCATTTTAAGATAATACCTAATACATGGATGAAATGTTGAAAGAGACAATGTATAGTGCCAATGGACCTCACGAAAATTCAGAATAGCCGCCATGCGATGAACAATAAAATAATAAAGAACTGTAAGTTTAAATAGAGATTTTTGCGATGGTATAAACTTAGGTAATGTTGTGGCCGACTATATATTATATTTAAAAACATATATACGCATAAACCTATATGGGTATATAGATATTCTGTAATTTTTTCAACTGTATATAATGAACTATTCTGAGTAGCTATAATCCACAAAAATAGCTGCACCATAAAATAAAAATTTGTAAATAAGGATTTTCTAAATGAATAGATATTTTTTTATAATACGGAAATAATTTTCAATACATTTCGAAGACGATTTATATATTATTTAATCGGGAATAAGACTAATTTCAAATATACGTTTCTTTTCACAAAAATAGAACAAACATTTTATGATATCATCGATAGCAATGTCGTCGTAAATAAACATTTTCATATTGCGTATAAAATGTTCAAAATACATTTAACGAACTTTCTTTATAAATGACTATAAACTAATTCATTTAAATATAAACGAATTGAATTTGTTCTGTTAATTGTAATTAATGAAGTCAGTAATTCATATAAAAATAATAAAAGAAAAGAACAAACATTCTTAACATTACATGTATATCATATTTTGATTTGACATTTGACAGTTGGAATTTGGAATTCACTAAAAAAAAGATAAATAGAATTCACACAAAAAGTTGTGTGTGCAAGCAACGAAGCAATTAGCAATTTGTAAAAAATATCATTTCTGCAAGTGACTTGCGCGCAATTCTCACCTCACACTGGACCTTTTGAAGAAACACGCTATTCTATAAAAAAATTATTGTTTACTTACTTACTACAAAAAACTCGCAGATATAAAGACGGGCCAATATTATATTATACGGTTTTATTAGGAAAATACACAGTTCAGGACGAGTTTTTTCTCGACTTGACTAGATTTATGGAATAAATTTATTGGGCGCAAACAAGTGAGATAAATTATGAATTGACATGATGAAGTTGGATATAAAAACGTTGGAAAAAAACATTTAACCGTAGGACGAATTACGGCTTGAGTTTTAAATGGGTTTTTTTCTTAAGATAAGGATTATTTAGTTAACATTTGTTTCCCAGAATCTTTACTAATACACAGATATCTTGCTTGTATGTGCTGCACGCCACTGGGTAGGTCTCGGATCCCCAACGCACGTGCGTGTATTATAAATAAAAAAATTCCACGAATTTTCAAGTAAATGAATCACATAACAAAACACTCAACAGTTGTTTAAAAACATTATTAAAAAAAACTTCAAAAAGTGAAAAATAATTTACAGAAATTACCAGTAATTTGGTAAATAATTACCGGTAAATCTGTTTACCTAAAATCAGTAAGGCGTGCCTTACTTCCTACTCCGTTGAGAAACCCTGTACATGGGGATCGTATTCGTGCAGCTTGCTGTCAGGAATTCAAGCGAGCTGAATTGCTGCTCGAAATAGTACTTGCATGAGGCATTTTGTATTCAATATTAATGCTCGCAGAACCCATTTAAGAGGAACAGGTCCCTAACCTAAATATTCCTTAGTAGATTATTAATCCACGCCATGCACGGTTTCAGACATATAATTTCTACACCAATAGAAAATAGTATTAGATGCAAAAATGCCGTCTCGACACGTCAATTGATGGCGGAATGTCAAATATATAAAATATTTATTGGTGACCATTATGCATTCAACACTAGGTACATAAGGATGTAAGCAAATAAAAAGGAATTTTTAAATTATTACAGCCAGCATCTTATTTTATTTACCAAAGTGAAAATAATGCGATATTTGTTAATACAAATTATTGTCACAGAGTTATTATGACAGAATTATCCAATTTCGTAATTCGCTAAGATCGTTCTAGATTATATTTTGCTCGATTATTCACAACTGGTCATACTGGTTTATCGCTGGCAATGTCACACTCGTAAAACGTCAAGACAAACGAATACTGTTAGTGCATCAGCCGATCTTCTCCTTTTATAGAAAAATGTCTTTCAAAAATTTGATAATGTGTGGATGTTCTTACGATGAAATTGGTGAACGTTGTGCATTGTGTAGAGTGATCACTAAAACCAGCTCATACAGGTCGTGAGCACTGGGCCATTCCATAAAAAGACTTCCATACACGTTTATCATATAAATAGTTTTGTCTCTGTGAGACTTATATCATTTATAGTAGGGAGACTGTAACCACTGAATGCTGATAACAACCAAACAACGTCATGCAAAGCAGGGTCAGTCAGGCGTAACTGGATTCGCTATCTCGAAGATTCTACGATATTCCATGATACCCTAAAATACTTCATTGGGAAGGCCTAGAACAATCTACAGACATATGGTTACCTCTAGAACAAACCCTTCGGAGTAATTTACTTATAAAAAGCGTCACGCAACGTGTGGGTGAGCAGTTCATTTCGTAACGATAACAAGTGCGACATCTCTGTAGCGTGTGATCAGTGATTCATGATATTACAACGCGCTATATTAGTAAGCGAGCAAACGCAGTGTAACTACCATTGATACCAACGGAATAAAGGAAGAATACTGGGGCAAGTAGTTTTTACGAGCGAATATTGAACTGAATTTACGAGAAGTGATATAAGCGATAGCGATAGCGTTAATGAGTGTAAATTAAGAAACAGTTCAATAATATTAATAAGTGTGAAATATTCGGGAGACATTTAGCGACTGTAAAATTACGAACGGTACTACAATTTATCTCGTGTTCACTGACTTTCTTTGGTAATAAATTAATTTCCCATCTTTTCATTTGCCACCCAAAGCCACGTCCCGTGACATAAGCTTAATTAATTAATCATCGCTCTGAGGACAAAATCCTGTAACTGTGTTCTCAAAACACACCCATATATGCCTAAAAGTATTGTTAAAATTGTTTTTATTTTCAAAATAATTACATCGTAGCTTCCCTTTGAAATATACATAGGAATAGGTCTAATTCTCAACTTTACTATGCCATATATTGTACACATAGAAAGGATTTATGTAACTATTATTGTGTAGCTAGTACGACAAGACGGAAATTGATGTCGGGTGTCCCATTAACCTTTGACATCTTATATGCTCTGACTGCCATGTAGTTGGGATTCTTGTTTCATTTCCTACGGAGCACACAGAATGGTGAACAACCTTTATTTAGTTCGTATTTACCGCAAATGAATGTGATATAACTTCGCAACGAATAATATTAAATTTTTTTTTACGTACGTAGAAGCTATTGAGCTAAAAACGCAATTTTTATTCTATTTGTAAATAAAGCTGATCTTAGCATAATTGATAGAATTAAAAATGGTAGCTCAGGTGGTTTGGACATGTTGAGCGAATGAACGAGGAAAGAATGGTAAGGAAAATATATAGCGCAAGTGTTGACGGTGCCAGAAAGAGAGGGCGACCCGTGGAAGACATGGCGCGACCAGATTAATCAGATACTGGAAGATGGTCCCGTTAGAAGCCACGACAACAGTCGAGCTTGCATGCGAAGATGTATGAATGTGGATGAGGCTTGAGTTGTATGTTAGGACAGAAGAGTGTGAGGTCTATCCTCTGCTTACTAAGTTAGTAAGTAGGTATAGGTCAAATAAGCATTTGCGATATCAAATAAACATACAGGTGTCTTATAGCTAGTAGCAAAATTACTGGTAAATTACTGCCTTGATACCGAGTCTAAATTGTTCATATAGCTAGTAGCAAATTTACGGGTAAATTACTGCCTTGATAAGTCAAAAATGTTCAAGCAACCATGAACTAATATCAATAGTTATGGAATATCAAAGTTTGCATTTTTTTCAATGTAGTTTTTGCAAAAAGTTGAACTATCGATTACACTAAATAAAGTAGAATAAAAGCAGGATCATTGAGCGTTTGGCTATACAATTCATTTACTCTGAATTTTGTGGAATTGTCTCCAGAAAAATGTCTAAATATATATATATATATATATATATATTAGGTCCTTACATATGAAATTGGCGTTTAGTATGGGAGGAACATAAAGCTGATTTTTTTTTATTATAATATATTTATTTAATCAAAGTATGTACCATTGCTATCTATGGACTTTTGCCATCTCATAGGTAGTTCATCGATCCCTTTACTAAAAAAACCATTCGGACGGGAATCAATAAAATCTTTGAAGGCGGTTTGGACTGCCCCATCGGAGTTGAATTTTTCCTTTGCAAGAAGTTATCCAAATTTCGAAAAAAATGGTAATCTGTTGGGGCAAGGTCCGGAGAGTACGGTGGATGTCTTAGACATTCCAATTGAAGCTCCTCTAATTTGGTAGCCGTCTGTTGTGCAGTGTGTGGTCTAGCGTTATCATGAAGCAGCAGTGGCCTAGAGCGATTAACCAGCCTCGGTTGTTTAGCAGCTAGCTTTTCCATCATGGTTTGCAGTTGCTGACAATAGACATCTGCCGTAATCGTCTGGCCAGATTTAAGAAAGCTGTAGTGAACGACACCAGCACTAGTCCACCAAACGCTCACAAGTAACTTTTTTGGAGTCAATTTTCGCTTGGTGCATGGTTTGGCTGGTTCGGCAGGGTTCAGCCATTGCGATGAGCGCTTTCCAATTATCGTACAGGATCCACTTTTCATCACAGGTAATGATTCGATTTAAAATCCCTTCATTATTGTGCCGGTTGAGTAATGCAACGCAGCAGTCAACGCGCGTTTGTTGATTTGCTTCACTCAATTCGTGAGGTACCCACCTTTCAAGCTTTTTCACCTTACCAATTTGCTTCAAGTGGATTAAAACAGTTTTATCACTAACACCGCAGCCTGCAGCTAACTCGGATGTGGTTTGCGATGGATCCGCTTCCACAATAGCCTTCAATTCTTCATTATCAACTTTGGTCTCCGGCCGTCCACGGGGCTTGTTCTGCAGGTCGAAATTTCCAGAACGAAAACGTTGGAACCAAAAACGCACTGTGTTTTCTTTTGCGGCACCGTCGCCATACACATCATTAATTCTTCGAGCCGTTTCTGCAGCACTGGTGCCACGGTGGAACTCGTACTCGTAAATAACGCGATATTTCAAGTTTTTAATTTTGTAAACTGAGTGACGCAAAGAAAAAAACAATTGAGGAAAAAACAAATGAATTATAATTTTCAAAACACAAATACATGAGTAAATAGCTGTATAAATTTGGATTTGGAATTCCTAACCAAAGAGAAGATATTTGAGATCAAATTTGCCAGTACGGCAAAACGCCAATTTCATATGTAAGGACCTAATATATATCTATAAATATCAAGAATTTAGATATATATATATATATCAATATATATATATATATATAATAGTAAAGGTTTTTACGGGTGTTAGAAATGTTAGTATTATATATATGTCATAATACTTTTAAATACGTGTCCTCTAAAGTTTCATGAAGTTCATTTGTATTGATCGATTGAAGAAGTTCATTTGTATTGGTACTTTAGATAGTTTCTTTCAACATTTTGTCGCCGTGGTTTCAAAAAATTGAATAAAAGGACGTTTCTTGAAATGATGAAGCAATTTTCAAAAATCGATTTATTTTAACATTTTATCAAAACATATTATACGTCGGTAGATGCGACCCTTCTTTATCATTCTGGAAAGTTTTTTAGCTACTCATTTATAAAAAAATCATAGGCTTTGACGCAAAATACTCTGCAAGGGTTAGGTTATTTCAATGTTAAAGCTGTTAAATTTTATTGCACCTAAATAATACTGCATAGATCTATTCAAGTTGTTATAAGATGAAGCTAGATCGGGGCTCTTTGCAGTATGTTACACACTTTTCTATCCCAGTACGTCACAATTCGTACGCTTGTGGATTGTTCAAAAAGATGAGCAGGCAAAATTGCAAGCATGGCTCAAACGACTGACGAATTTATCACATAAAAATGATTTTTTTTGGTACCCCTAATATATTAGGTGTATTAATTTATACTTAGAAAAATGTTCCACAATTTTCCCGGAATTCCACTTTAACTTGTCAACAGTTTCAGAACGTATTCGACTATGTTGAAATCCTGTTCCGCTGGGAAGCTCTGAAAACTTTGTTGGGTTCGACTACATGAACAAAAGCTTTAGAAAAATTTAGCCTTTGAAGCAGAAGGTTCTATTTGAATAAAAATGTACTTTGTTTATTGACTAGGTAAATAACGAGAAAAATACGTAATTATTTATATAAAAAAATACTAACAGAAAACATGTCAATTAAACCACATTAAAAACTAAAGTACCGAATCAATTTAGTCGACTTTTGCCTTACAGTGAGTTATAAGATCACATTTATGATTTTGAAATTAATTAACATTGTTTAATTAACATGTTTTATTTTACTTTGTAACTTATTTATTGTTTTTATATATTTCTTTATTATTTTATCTAATATCTGCAATATGTTAATTTTAAAATATTTTCACTCTACTTATTTCAATGAAATCACATAAAAATGTTCTCAAGTTTTCGCGGACGTTCAGAATCTTGTGTGTGTAGTTTTCTGGGATATTCTGTCGTGTATATGTGACCTCTCAGGCCAGAAAGGTCACAGATACACGTGATATCGTGAATCTATATCGTGAAGTCAAAATACAAGAGGATATTATTTTTGTATCATATTTGAAACGAAATAGAAAGAATAAATATAATTTTTTTGGAAATTTTGGCTCTGAAATAGAACCATTTGGATTTCACATCACGAAATGTCGTACAAAATCTATTCCATAGGTGTAATTTTTTCTAAATTTGAGAAAAACCTCGTGACAAATTCAGCACTACTTGACAAATTGCTACAGATGTCCCTGGGTGGATGTATTTAAGCTTCGGACAGAATGTATACAATTCCGCCAAAACTTTTTACAGAGAGCAAAACAATAACCTGACCAGATAATTAAATAGTATATTGACTTACATAATATTGTATATATTATATGACTTTATGAAAAGTTTGTTTAGATTACTCAGGAGGCCACGTCCGTAAACTGTATAAAAATAACAGATACGAATGATGGTAGCCATAACATAGGTAATCTAAATTTTACATGTAATTTTTCATATATTTATTGAGATGTTTAAGCAGATAGCTCTGTTATGACTTCGTTTATAAACTTTCGAGTCCCAAGAGGCTGCTAAAGAAGAAAAATATGATTATCATTGCGTTATTACAGACATATAAATTTATAATTTATCTGTAATATCTGTAAAATAATACACTTGCGATAGAATTTTATGACATGGTTCCAATATTTTATCACGCTCTAAATTATTTAAATGTAGGTTACGATCTACATACATACATGTCAATATGGGAATGAATAGAGTGAGTATGTAGACGTATTCCATGATAGCTAGATTACTTATAAGAGAAATATGCAGTCGATTCTGAGAGATTGATAGTTTCAATATTAAAATCTGAAAATTTTTCATGGTTTAAATCATAAGTTTGTTGATTTTTAAATTTTTTACATCATATGGGGGTATAAAAGCAATGGCAGCAATATCCACCCTTTCCACAATCATGTTTCCTATAAATGCGTAGGTTATATTTCCTATAAAATCTCGAATTCAGTACATTCTAAATTAATAATCCTCGATGACTGAATTCAATTTTTTAAATATTGCTGCCTTTGCTTTTATACCCCACATATAGGCCCGAATACAGAGTCAATACTTAAAATGATTTAAAGATTAGGTACACCTTTAAAGCGTAATTTTCAGTACAAATTTACGCTTTAAAGGTCTACCCTAATCTTCAAATCATTAAGTATTATCTGTATTCGGGTCAAAGTGTTTTATTCAATTGATTTTCTGTGAATTTTTTTTATTTATATAATTGTTTTTTAAATATATTTATTTTAATTTGTGGTAGACATATAATGTATATATGTACCATACATAGGACCAACAGGCAGACATTTCGAATAAAGGTTATCGTAACATAAAAAATCGTGGCAAAAAGGTTAAGTGGATTCTCAATTCCCTAAATATTTGATAGATAACAACCATACGATTAATGACCAACCTGCGCCAATTCCAATTTGCTTGAACAGCTAGAGATCACCAAACATGAAGTAGTTAAAAAAACTATAATAAACCAAAAAGTCTATATGTATAGATCCTCTCTAATTAATTAAAAAAAAAACAGTAATTACTATACTTAAAGGATTTGATTCTGCAGTATATTTTCTCTTTGTAATAGATTCAAGGGATATGGATCAAATCATCAATGCAGAAAGCTGTTGTGACAGCAATTTGGAATTCCCGCAGTTTAAGAATATATTTAAACATACGAATTATATTTAACAAGAATTAATGTTGTCACGGCACGTGGCTACGTGAGACAAATGAAACACTTAAAAAATTTATTATCGGGTACGATGTTTTGTTAGGATGGTATCGAAATAGCATCTAATTTATTAGAGGAGAATTACAGAAACGAACTTTGGATTTTAGATACAGACAATTCTCTTTGTTAATAAATTAAGTCGTCTGTTCTGACAGGCGTAGAGAAAGAAATGCGGGTTTTATTTGGTGGGCTATTGGAAAGAAAATCAGAAATTTATTCACCGTTCTGGGTTGCGAACAGCGCTTACTCCTTAAGCGATCCTGTTCGGGGAATTATTGAAAACCCTAGTCTGAACAACCCTAGAGAAACCTTTTTTGGCGATTGAATAACATGTAGAAACGAAGGGGTGCTTTAATATTTATAATGTTTGCTTTTAAATGTAGAAGTTTCATTAATTTATTAATCTTAAATTCTGAAAATATTAATAATAAATAAAAACATTATTGGAGCAAACTTATTGAATTTAATTCTTGATTTGATTTACCTGTTTTCGGTTATTTGTATGTCCAAGAAAACTGTTTCGCAAATGCGCCTTTTAAAATAACAGAAACATTCTTATGATATTCCAGCCTAAAACCTATCCTAAGAAATATGTTTTAAATAAAGTTTTAAAATGGTGCTATGTAAATTGCATATGCCCCGGGGACTGTTATTGACAAAATGCTGTTATGAAAATTGAATATGCACAGATTGCACAGGGCTCTGTTTTTCTCGTTTTTTCATACATAAGTTGTATATGTTGTCACGGGACGTGGTTTTGGAAGGCAAATGAAAACACTGGAAATTAATTTAGTTTTATTAATCACCAAAGAAAGTCCTGGACACTAATTAAATTGTAGAGCCGTTCTTAATTTTAAAGTGGCTAAATGTCTTCCGAATATTCCACACTTATTATTGAATTATTTCTTAATTCACACTAATGAACGCTGTCTCTATTGCTTAGATCACTTCTGAAATCTCCGTTCAATGTTCGCTCGTAGAAACTATTCGCCCCGGTATCTTTTATTCACTTGCGCTGGTCACTTACTGATATTGCGTTTTGTACTAATATCTCGAATCTCTGATCTCACGGGTTCACTCGGTAGTATCACGGAGTTAGCCTTGTTAACTTCACAAGCTGAATTGCCTGAGCCCATACCGCGTGACTCATTATATAGCAACAATTCCCTGGAAAGGTTTATTCCAGAGGTAACGAGAAACATGTGGAATGTTCCAGATTATTCCATATAGTCTGAAATAGAAAGGCGTAGAATCCTCTAGAGAGATAACGCGGTCATAAATAAGTGACCCCGGATTGCGTGCGTAACAGTCTACGGTTCCGGTTGACCGAGCGCCATCGCGTGACACTGTTGTTTGTTTTGAGCACTCAGTAGGCAACTAGTGTAGCTACAATATTTTATATGATTATTTAATTGTTATTATGAATTTATATTGTGGCGCAACCCAATCTAAACATACAATTTTTATATATATTTCTATTGCTTTGTGTACAGTTCTCTATGTGACACTGTGTGCAGTAAATGAAATGAATTACATATATTAAAAATGAGTTATATTTGTAGCAGTTTATTACTAGGCTCGCCATTTTAAGCATTAATTTATGGATATACACAGAGAATAGCGAGGCGAGATTTATCGGTCGAATTATGTTAGGTCAGGTTAATGAAATTTATCGGTTGGGTGAAAACCCTTAAAAGCGATCGTCCAACCGTCACCAATTGCGTTGCGTAATATCGCACTCTCAACCCATCGTCCGAAAAGCCTAGCTGCAAAAACAGGCGAAACCAGCTGTTTTCAGATAGTTAAAGTAAAATACACAAGAAAACACTTTTAGTCATACTAACGCTGAGATATTAAATCTAAATAGTACTCAGAAGGACAGAATTGTGGAGATATATATATATTATAAGTTCGTATTATTATATAAGTAAACATTTTCCCGCTGAGATGGAAAACGTCCTTAATCATTTATGCTACCGTATAATTTAATATTTTCCTTCCACAGATTACCGAATTATTATAAGGCTAAAGATAACATATTAAGTGAGCGAAATATATCATTTTATATCCGTGCTAGACGTTAGTTTGGTAAAATAAAATTTATTTTGTCTGTAATCTTTTATTTTAAGGCGAGCTGTCATCAAATTAAAATTTATTCATAAAGTCTCTGATATCTTAAATAAATTTTTCTAAAACGAAACTACCTAAAAATTAAACCATTTTTTATTTGATAAATCAATTTTAATTATCTAATATAATTTATTTAACATATTATAACATATTATACACAGCATATTAAACCCACGAAATACAGTAAAAATAAAAATTACATAATATTGACTACAAAAACTACATTTGGGCAGAGATCCATTAATCTACTAAATTGTATAATAGACTGCCAACGGAAATAAAAAATGCAATAAATTAGATAATATTTAAGAATCACATTACAAAATGGATAAAGATGTTAGACAATGATATAATTATTTAACCAATGATGTTATATATCGTGACCACCTGATTTATCATTAATAAATATATATATGGTGACATTACAAAACTTTCAGCTTATACCAAAATAATTCCGGTCGACGTAATAATAAAATCGTAATCATAGCGCTTATAAAAATTGCGAGTAGGTACCGAGTGACCGATGATACATGGCTGGATAACTACGTATTTCGCACATTTACCTAAACAGAGGTGTGATTGGTTAAAATGGCAAACGCACTAAACTGACCAATTAGAAAGAAACGTGGTCAAGCTTCGATCGGCGAGAGTGCGCAGCTTGCCTATCTGCGTTCCGCCGATCGGGGCTTTTTATTAGAGACAAATTCTGCCGCCGGTAATTGTCCGATTATTTATTCACGTGCATTTCAAATGGAGTACCGAGATGTGAGTAAATTTTAATTGTACATTATTTTTATAGGGCTCGCTTTCGCTTATTATCGCTATCCTGCAAGCGGCTATCTAACTGACAATCTGTGTCAATCATACCACAAATGTAAATTTTACGCAAATCGAGATGCGTCGTATTGATGGATACGATATTTCACCCCAATCAGATAGAGATACAATCAAATGCTGTATGTGGGTTAAGAACAGGACATTGTCCTCCAATCTAGAGGCGTGATGACCTGATAGCGGAGATTATGGACCACTAAAACCTTACTACCTACTAGGATTTAATCTACGTCTTCGAAATTGCTACATGGAATTTTGTATTTTATTTTATCGATTTTCAATTCTATTGTATATTCTGTTTAATTAAATTTAATTCTATTTTAATTTAATATTTATATCCATTAACTGAGACCTTAGTATTCTGCATCTCAGTATCAAATTTAGAGCGCACTGTCAACTAATGTTTTTAATTGTACCCCTAGCATAATGACATCTTTTATTAGAATGAAGTTCTATAATTATATTCTATAATGACATCTTGTGGGAAATATAATTTAATCTATTTATTCTTATTCCATGCCAAATGATTATTCCATTGTTTTGATGTGGTATCTTAAAAGTAAAATGTCACAATTCATAATTTATGAATTTTATTCATTACTAAAATCTGCAATAGAGATACAATACAGATTGTTAATGCAATTTAAGAGATACAATACAGATTGTTAATGCAATTTAGTTTTTTTAATTGTATTATCTAACAATTGGTAATAAGCTAGCTCACACAGGTTGTAAGCCCTGAGCCATCGTATAAAAGACTTCCATCAATTTTTCTCCTATATAAATAGCTTCGTCTCTGTGAGACTTCCATAATTTATCCTTAATTAATTTAATACTTTTCATTTATGCAAAATTCTTCCAAAAGATTTCCTCTCTATAGTTAAATTTCAAATTTAAATACTTAGGCAAGACGCGAGACGTCATTGTTGAGGTCACGTTAAGAATTTAAGTCCTGGGATGACTCTTTCATGTTCCAAATATGAAACTCAAAGCCGCCGCTTACTACGATCTTATAAACTGACAGCAAAACATCACTATCTTACCAATAATTCAACAAGTGTCTGACGAAAATCTTCAGTCGTTCATAACACATGGTGACGGTGGTCCGCCTATTCTGCATTTACCAAGCAGTTTAAAGATCTGCGAAGACTGTCACAGAAGCCTCAGCAACTGTATCTTCAAAAGCAGCAAGAGATGCATACTTTAAAGCTAAAATAGCATCACGCAGCGCAATGCCCAGTTTGAGAGCAAAAATGATTTTGTTACTAATTACTTTTTAAATTTTCTTGTGTAAAGAATGTTCTTAGGTTTTCACGGCCACTCAGAATCTTTAAGTTTGTTTTTACTGGAGTATTATGCCGTGTTGTTACGACCTTTTGGGCCGACGTTTCGGATCCCATTGCAGGGTCCATCATCATGGACATGGACATAAACTTATACAAAATTACAAAGTGTCTTGTGTAATTTTGTAAATTATTAAAAAAAAAATTATTAAAAAATGATAACTTTGTTTACTTTCGCTATTTGTTTAAAACGATTAGAACGCTGTCGATGCCGACGCATCATCTTCAGTAATGTTACTTATACTAAACTTAAGACTAAAGGGCGGCGTGAGGAGTGGGGTGGAGATTAGAGTTCGGTGGGTATGTGGGCGCGGTCATTAGGCGCAGAAGAGGGGATGTAATATATGGAGTTTGTATATTGATTACATTTTTGTTACTATAATGGCTAAGTTTTCTAAAATATCTAGTTTCTTTCCTTTTTTTACACGTGTTTATTAAATCTATGCTATTACTGTCGAAACGATGATCGTCAGCTTTCTCGTGGTCTGTCATTTCTGAACTGATTCTAAAAAAAAATATTCCCCTTAAGTGTTCTTTGATACTTATCTCTATCTTTCTTCCAGCCTGTCCTATGTAAGAATTTTTAAATATAACAATGTATCGACTTATTTTCCTGTTAAAAACATTAAAACTAAACTAAAATCGTTATTTTGTTATTAAAAAAATAAATATTTGTGCATTAAGCCTGTATGAAGAGATAAATTATGGATTAATTTTCTTATTTTTCATAACTTTACGGTCAATCAGGAGACAGAAGATGTCTATGAAATATTTTATGAAACTCTAATAAACGAAACGCTAATAGCTATGAAACTCTCTCAATCAAAAACTCGATGTCAAAAAAGTGAAAATATAACTTTGTGTGTGAGTAACAAAGATTAATTTAATTTTTATTGAAAAATGTACTTATTAATATATGAACTATTTTAAGAATAATAATATATATTTTTTCTTTCCTTTGATCCTGTTATTCGAAGCTTAAGCAGCGATCAAATACTCTCGAGTAATGAAACCCATCAAACTATATTTAATGTTTTCAATGTGTATGAAGCCTTCTAAGAATACTTTTCATTTGAGAATGGGATGTTCTCGGTAGGTTTTAATTTAGAAGTATTATATATACAAAGTAAAGAGGTGCTTTGGAGTACGAGCAGATGAGGGTTAGAAATTCTCAGAAAAAAAACCGAAACTTTATTAATCTTTAATAAGATATTTACAAAATAAATTAAGTGTTGTCGGGGCGATGAACTCGTGAATAACAGATCTAAGCACATTGTTACAGAATTAAAGGAACTGCTCATTATCGAGAACTTTCGGACGGTTTGAATGATCTTAGAATGTCTTAGAAAAGTCCGAAAGCCGGTAGAATATGCGAATGTAAGTCGAGTCCTTATAAATTTCGATGTTGTTTTGATAGTAGCGATGGAAAGTGTTTTGTGAATCTGCGGTAGACAAAAGGTGTACAAGTGTAACCAGAGGCGAGTGAAACTTTCCAGCGAATATAAATTAGTGCGAATTACAGAATAGAGATCCACCTAAAGTTTGAGTTCAGTGACATTTGTTAACAATCGTTTCATCGGTCCCCACACGTGCAAACCTGCAATACAATATATAAATTTATTCATTGACCTTTAGTAAAATTTGCCAGGAATACTGCGTAAAATTAATGCGTTAGATTTTTTTAAACATTTGATGTACCTACTTTAACATTAACGTACATTTTTATAAAGTTTTGAATATTTAATTAATATTAATTTATGAAACCTAAAAGGTTTATGGATAACATTTTTACATGATTCAATATAAGAAATAATAATAATATGATTAATATACAAAGTCATTTTTTTATAGTTGGCCGAGTTTTAACATTTTTTTCACATCTGTTTTGAATTTGTCAGTGGTTAGTTGTTTGGTCTGTTGTGGCAGGTCATTGTATAATTTTAATCCGTTGAAAATTAGTCGGGATTGTCCTGTTTTTGTTTTGGCGTGTGTTATGTGATAGTTTTGAGCCATTCTAGTGTTGTGTTGATGTTTTTCATGTATTTTGTGTAATTTTATGTCTTCGTCTTGTATTTCGCCAATTGCTAGTCTGTGAATGATTTTAAGTGTTTCGTTTTTTGTAATGCTTTCGATGTTTAATTGTTGTGTTGTATGGTATACAGTTTCAGTTGGTGTCCGGTATTTCAGATCATAGACCATTTTTAGTATTTTGTTTTGCTGTCGTTGGAGTCTGTTTAGGTTAGTTTTGTTTCCGGTTCCCCAGAAGGGTATCAAATATCCTATTATTTACTGCTTTACTTCTTTACTGGGAACATGATCGACATTAAGTGCCTTCAAAACCATATTGAAATTCAAGTGATTCTAGAGTTGCCATGTTTCAATCACGGTTTTTCAAGTAAGCAAAGCAAATGTTCAGCCATCTTTATTTCAGTTAACACTTAAAATTTGTAATACACACACATTGGGTTATATTTTTCACTAAGAGAAACCTTGTCAACTAATTCGAGTAGGACATCGGATCGCGTAGTGGGGATAATTTGTTTGGTCACAAGTGGAAACAAATGTAGTATTGGAGATGTGAGGTTGTCCGTTAGCATTTTCTTCTCAGAAATTAAATTCTTTGAAATTTAAACGTTTTCCATACTGTACATTTTCAGTCCTTTATGAGGAACCGTGTGGAGTAGTTTTAATTTATGACTGTCGAAAGAATGGTTGGTATGAATTATGTGGTTGGCGAATTCAGAGTACTTGTTCTTTACACAACGGCGATTCTCGTATTTAGGTTTTTGTATTAAAAATATTTTGCTATATTAAATTTAACTTTCATGGTAGACTTTGGTGATACAAACGAATTATTTTACATTATAATAAATTGAACTGGTAATTTTTGCTCATATCAAAAGTGGGCTATGTGTTATATAAATCATATTTTACCAAAATGGGGGATAGATTTTTGTATTGTTACATTTTTTCACCGTATTAAATACAAGTTTTTATTTATTTATTCTATATAATTTGTGCACATCCTTAATTTACAGAACGCGTAAATTGATCATTAATTTGTATGTTTGAAAAATATATAAAATATCAAAAATTTATTAACTCTAATACTTATAATATATTTTATTATTTAAGCATTAACATTAAATTTAATACGGAAGTTTAATTAAATAAAAAAAAAAGTTTTCCGTGTTAAAATGCTTACATGCTTAAATGTTTGCTTACAAACACATTTTTTAAAAATGTAGAGGCAAGTATCCCCGTTTGTCATGCGAAAACTATCAAGGAGATATTTATTATTATTTAATTCACTTAAATAAAGAATTAATGAATATTTTTTTCAAACCAGAAAGACATGTTTTTTTATATTTTATATTTAACAAAAAATTGAAAATTTTGAAGAAAAAACATATACACAGAGAAAATATGTTATAATAGAAAAGTTGTCGTCAAATCTATTAAAAATGCTTATGGCGTGCGTTTAATATATATATATGTAACTATGCAATAATCAAAAAATGCAAAATTAGTTAACAAGGCAAAAAAATAACAAAATAAAATAGAAGAATTTAGAAATATAGGAAAAATAAAAAAAGAAATATCTTTCAGGATCATAGGTATAAGTGAAACATATATTTTTTAAAAATAAGAAAACATTAAATGAAAACAGATATTTCAAACAAAGCATTAATATGAATAAAATAATAAAGAAGTATCTAGGAATATAAAAAGAATTGAGATAAAAAAATGTATAGCACTAACATATACATAAGTACAAATATAATTGTATGAAAAAATATAATGTAATAGTTTTTTGTAATCTGCTAATAAGTGTCCACTTCATTTACTGAGATATAATCACTATACTCGTATATGTAGTCTACACATATGTAGTAAGAATACTGATGCGACACTTATTCCGAGTAGGTACGTTTCTCTATTAAAAAAATATGTCAAATTATACTGAAAATTCAATACGTTATATGTGTAAGGTCTAAAAAATACTGCTACTATGAAACTGACGAAGATGAGGGTGATGTGTTCGAAAATGATAGTAACGGTTTTACGAATGATGTCTTGGAACAATTTTGTACACAGCATATCAATTTTTAAACCTCTGCTTTGGCAATACGCTAACCACAATTTTGCATAGCGACGTAAATTTTTCGGAAATAAAACACACAATTCAATTGTACAGTTTTAATACCGCTGTTTTGTAGGTTCTTCTATTTACGAGTACATATTATGATTATGTCATATATATGACTTAATTCAATTTAACCACTCTACTTATTAATAGTGTACCCAACTAGTGTGTAAGTGTAAGCTTTGACTATTAAATTACAAAGCACAATGTTAATTAGTTAATTAGTTTGTAAGTAAAACGAAATTCATTAATGTCGACTATTTAACTTAACCATTTCATATGGTCGGTAAATAAAGAGAGTTACGAAGTTCAAAGAAAAGATTAAAAGGAACCGTTTTCTAAGACGAACGAATGCGAAGACCAAAGAGCTATTTAAAGGATGATTCCGAGCGATGGACGAGATGAAAAAGTTTGAGAAGTTGGGCTTGTGGAGCGAATGCTTGATGAAAGGATAATCAGACGCACATACCTACAGGGTGATTGAAGAATTTGGGGATGAATCTATCGATTACCTATCACTACTACACCTTAACCTATTCAAGCATGATTAATGGTTTCTGACTAACTAAAACTAACCACTACGCCGTTTCCGATAATAGAACGCCACGCACTCTTATTTTATTATATTGTAACGAGATGATAAAAAGAATTTACGCACTGTACGAATCCCTGGTAATATGTAGCTTGGAAAACACTATAGAAACATCGAGAACGGTTTACAGAAATCCGAGGTTATATATAGCATTCAGAAAGTGTCTACAAGTACCTGGAACAGCTTTAACGGATAGAATCGACAGAACAACTAGGGAGCTGGTCAAAGCTTCTTGTATACCAGCCGATTTGCATTTCAAACCATTTGTGTAAGCATCACAAACACCAGCACTACACGAGCTGCCCAAAATCTATAAGGATAGAGTGCCACTAAGACCAATAGTGAGGGTAATAGGAGCCCCGACATTCAAGCTGTCACAGCACTTGGCCGGTCTCAATTCACGTCAATCTTCACGCCGTGTGCCAGTTAGGTACTCCGTTTAATTTATTGACACTGAATCACCGCTAGATATCTATGACGCATGTCAAACGTCACGACAATAAATTCGATCCGCCGCATGCGCGCTAGTTCTTTTATACCAAACATGTGGTTCCTCGATTCTTCGAGAACATTCTTTACATTTCTAGTGATTTCTCTAATTTTCCGGTACCTTCGAGAATGCTACAGTCGATTCCAGAGTTATGGAATGTTCGCAAGACTTCGGAAACTTCAATATTGCGCGTTTACTCCGGATTCTATCATCTCGTTACAATATCATAATCTTCTTATTCTTTTTCCTCAGCCATCTCTCCATTGCTGGATGTAGGCCTCTTCTAAATTTCTACAATCTTCTCTTTTTTGGGCTTTTTTAATCCATCCATTATCCGCGATAGATAATATAATATAATATCATCGGCCCACCTTTTTTGAGGCCGAACTCTTCCTTTTTTCATGCCTCTGGGTGCTCATCTATCTTTTCCTTGTCTGGCAACATGACCTGCCTATTTTAATTTGGCAATTTGGTCTACCACATCGACTACTTTTGTCGTAATATTCTCTCAATATAAATCCCAAATGTAGGTACCTACGCTTATGTTTAACTCACCCTTCAATGTACTGATATTACGCCATATTTTTTAAATACACATGGGTTATTTTTACAGAATTTTTAATTTTGATTTATTTAAGGAAACATACAGTACATCGGCTAATATATAATTTCTCTTATCAGTTTTTTTTAGTACGAATAGTGAAGTAGATTCCTAGGAGATGGAAAGCAACAAAAAAGGATGAAAAATATAACTATTAAAATTTGAACAAATAATGAAATGAAAAATAAAAAATAATACTATCAAAATATTCCTTGTTTAAACCAGTGTGTCTTTCTTTGAATACCCTGTATTTATCGTGAAGGCTCACCTCTGGCCAGCTATATTAGGGTGAAGGACACACGTCTCACGTCCTGTAAATATATTTATGTGATGTATAAATGATTGATTCTACGTCTCCTTTTGAACTAAGGGTGCGACACCTCTGCGAGGGGTGGAATCTATCTCAGGAAATTCAACGTCACACCGTGGTTAGCGATTCTGTTCAATGTGGTTACTCCTCTGTGAAACAGACGAGAATGTGGAAACGAACGTAATTATTAATGGATCCTTTATCAAGAATGTGTGCAAAGGTTGAGAAGGATATTGTAACGAAATTACAGTATTAGAAAGAAATACGCACCATCGAAACTTCTCGAAATGAAAAGGTTTATCTCATACGTTTCCGAAATGTCGCGACGCGATATTTAATCCATACAGGGTTATTTGGAAAATATTAACAACCTCGCAGGGCTATATTCCTGCCTTCAAGCTATTATGACCTAATATCAATAGTTAAAGAGATATGCGACATCAATCTTTGCATTTTTTTTCAATATTTCTTACTTATTTTTTGTAAAACGTTGGACTATCATTACAATAACTCATATCGATTACGAAAAAATTATTCATTTCAATGCAAGTTAAATAAAATGATAAAAACCTTGAAAAAATCCAATTGGAATGTTCTCCAATTGGAATTCGAAGGTTTTTATTTTTTTATTTGATTTGTATTAAAGGAAAGGAATTTTTCATATTCGATATAAGTTACTGTAGTGATAGTCCAACGTTTTACAAAAAATAAGTCGGAAATATTGGAAAAAATGCAAACTTTAATATCGCATATCTCCTTAACTATTTATATTAGGTCATAATAGCTTGAACATTTCCGACTCATAATCAAGGCAGGAATATAGCCCTGCGAGGTAATTAATGTTTTCCAAATAACCCTGTATAAAGGGGAGCGAATAGCCCATACGCAATCAGTTTTTTGTGTTGTTGACGGCGTGCTAAACGCCACAAATCCAGAAGCGAACCGTGCGACGTCAGCGTGTGTTGCTAGCATGTAAGTGATATCAGTGAAGTTGAACAGAATATTCGAGAAGGTGATCGATGCAATAGAAACTGCGTAATAAAAAGTGTTCTTCGGACGAGTGAGTAGAGATAAATGGTGTGAATTGAGAAGTTGGATAAAAAGTGTATGAAATATTCTAGAAACATTTAGCGAGTGTACATTTATGATCAGTGTTCAACTAAATTTTTATCCGGTGACTTTTCACGTGATAAATAAATCTTTAAACAGTTTTATTGTTTTATTTGCCTCCTACGGCCACGTATTGTGTCAATATGTTTAGATGTTTAATTAACTACCTATCTCGCGGTTTCCCGTAATAGTAGGCAGAAATAATAATACACCATAAACATTCTCTCCTAGCACACCATTTTTCCTCATTCTCTTTCCTACTGTTAAAGCACGGTCTTCAGTGATTGAAGATTATATTATAATAAGCGGTTCCTTCAATACTTGGTTTATCTAGTTTATTTAAATGATCTCATTTTCAATGCATTCAGTCTACTTTACTTCCTCTTTTGCTAGCTCCAGGCGTCACTTCAAAGTATTGACATCAGAATTTCATTAGAAATTATTGCAGTTAAATAGATACAGAGAAGTACCAAAACTTGCACTTCATGATGCAAAAATATCATGGCTGAAAAACCCGAGGTAATGGTTTTGCCAGTCTTCAGCGAGTATTAGTCCATTGAGAGGACAAGATACGAGAAAACAAGGAAGCGTTTGCGAGGGGTGAAATTGTGACTGAATATTGCAAGTGTATGAATAACGAATGATTGAAATAAGTAAGTTTTTTTATCTGTGAAGTCAGTTTTCTTAGTGGAGTAGGGCGGACGAAGGTATAAAGGGGAGGGTAGCTCCCGGAAATAAAATAAGCCTCTCTTAAAAAATAAATGATAACAGTCCCTTTTCCATTAGTGGAATATGTACCTCAGAAGGGATCGGAATCTATAATACGGGGTGTCTTAAAGAAACGTGCAAAAATTTGAATAAAGGTTTAACATAAAATTCGAATAACAAAATGAAAAATATTTGTTTTAAAATTTTTCATCAATGCATAAGTAAATATTAGGTCCTTACCTATAAAATTGCCGTTTTCTAATACTGGCAAGTTTGAAGTTCTTGAATTTGAAATTCGAATACTTGGAATTCAAAATTCAAATGAAGGCCTTATTAAAGCCATGATATTCCTTTTTCAGAATTAGTTAGTTTTTTCTTGATATTGCTATGTCTGCGACCACCGTAAAAATGAAAATTCAGGTTTTTTCTTTATACGAGTTCCATAGTGGGACTAATGCTGCATAGACGGTACGCAATATCAAAAGATGTGTATGGACCAGGTATTTCAAATGAACGTTTGTGAGTTTTTGGTTTGATCTGGAAATTTCGACAGGTAATACTGACGAATTGAAAACTATAGACGAAGCGGATTGATCTTCAACCGTGTCAGAATTAGCTACAGCCTTCAGCGTCAGTGACAAAACGGTAATGATTTATTTTCGTCTAATTGGGAAAATAAAAAAGATCGCAAAGTGCATACAAAGGAAAACTGTGACTCGCTTGCCTTAATTTATCGAGTGGGAATTCTGAATCAGATCGTTATTTGTAAAGAAAAGTGGATTCTGTATAATAATTGGAAACGTTCATCGCAATCGTTAGACACAAACAATGTCCCAAACGCAATTTATTTTTTTACACATCACATCAATATTCTTAATATTTTCAAATTAAGCTAAACGCTTGTGCTATGAAAATAGGACTAACTTTCTGGTCTGGAGTGAGATTCGAACCCGCAACCTTTGGATCACGAGGCACTATTCCCGAAAATCAGAATATACTCAATTAATAAAATAAAAGGTTTAGCAAACAACTGGCTTACCTCCAAAGGTAGAATAGCAACTGAAAATTTACTTACTGTAATTGCATAACAATGTCTATAAATAAAAATATATACCTATATAAACAAATAAATTAATTAGGGAAAATAAAAAATAATCTTAAACAAAACTTTAACCCTTTTTACATTAAACAATTATTCTACACATATTTGCACTTGGACTTATGACACACTCAACACTAACATTGCACTTGATACTTTGTAGATACATAATTACTACCATACGAAAATAAATATTACTGACGAATTCAAAAAAATATTATAATTGTGTTCTATAACGCCACTCTGGGACAGGCGTAGCCTTGTAGAGTGGCATAATCCACAAATTTAACAAAAAAAAAGTGTAATTTATCTTAAATTTTTATTGTTAAATTAGTATTAAGTACCTTTATTTGTAAACAAGGATATTTTAAAAATAAATAAAAAAAAATAAAAAAAATAAAACAATTCAGTCACAAGAAACTGCTTGTAACTAAATGGTGTAGATACCTGTGCGGGAAAATGCATTACAGCTTCTTGAGATCTAGCATATCAATCACTGCAGAGTTATACTACAAAAAATTGAAAACGATGAAAGACAAGCTTGCAATAAAAAAACCGAGACTTGTCAAATGCTCTAGTCCACTACTTCTCTACGACAACGTTCGTCCACACAATTCACAACGTCATAAAATCACAAAAGGTTTGACTTAAAACTCTCCGTTGTCCACCTGACATTGCCAGACATTGCACCCATCGATTTCCATTTTTTTCAGAATATGGATAATTTTTAACAAGGGAAAAATTTCAACTACGATGAGGCGGTGAAAAACGCTTTTAAAGAAATCATTGATTCCCGTACCCAGGATTTCTATAGCAAAAAGGCTATCAATGAATATCAGAAGTACGTCGACAACAATGGCCAATACTTTTATTAATTTAAAATATAATTTTCATATATTTTTTTAAAATTTTTCTACACAAAACAGCAACTTCATACATAGTTATATATTATACCTGGTGTAAGAGAATGCCTGGATAGATAAAGATATTTATTCATTATAGGAAAATGATGCATGTGGAATAATACACAGCACAAAAGGTACCTACACGAGCAGAGAAAGTCTGGGTGCTCAGCCGATGATCCCAATTGTAATGATTTCGCTGTCTTCGTGCAACGTCCGCAACTATTTTATAGTATATTTTTTTGCCTTTTCTCTTTTTTTTTCATTTTTATTATTTTTTATTTTTTATAAATAAATAAATACTTATTCTTAAGGAACTGACATGTAAAATTACCGTGTACAGCTAGTTATATTATTAATTAATATCAAGAAACTAGTAAAAAAATAACATGTACACAAAATTAATAAACACATGCCTGTATATCTTAATTGTTTGCATTCCGACATCGAACACACGACATCCCTCGTATAATTCATACACTTTCATAAAAAAAGCTCTGTAAGTGATGACATGCACCGAATCTTGTATATACGGAAATACTTGTATATAATAAAAGCTATGCACGTTTCTCTGAGTATACCCTGTATAATCAACATTGTCCCTAACTTAATTTTAGGCGTTGGAGTAAAATTCGTTTTGGCGCCTCCCTCTCTTTAATCCTCTTAAACAATGACGTATTGTTAACTTTAAAAATGGGACAAACAAATACCCTACTTAATGGCTAATTATATTGAAAGTAGCTACTTGAAATATTAGGGAAAATGCAGGAAATATCTTTGTAAGAGGCGAGAGTAATTTATAAGGAATTTACAACATGGCATTTCTGAATAATTTTCTTGTTTCCTCATTCCTTATAAAAATTTATATCTCAAATTATTACTTTATTTATTCTATAACTAAATAAAATACTTAGTTACTTTTATTTTAAAACACAATGAAATCCGGGATTAAATTTTTTATAGAATATTTATGAATTAAATTGACGTTTCCTCGCTGTGAATGTTAATAAAAGATTTTTGCAAATATTAAAAGTCGATCGTCAACAATATTCAAATAATTCTTCTATCGAAATCTTATTCTTATTAAAAACTGTAGAGCAAATAACATGATGCCTCTTCTAATTTTTTTTCTGTTAATGGAAATTTCAAAGTTTTATTTATATTATGATGGTTATAATTCTACGAGATGATGGAAATCGAGAGCTGAAAGTAATCGTGTTGACATAGAAATTCACCGTTTGAGAGTTTTCACAAATTAATAACAAAATGCAAAAAAATCTGCTTAATTTAAATTATATCTAAAGATCGTATTATTTTTGTAAATAGATCTTCATAAGGCACGCCATTAGGGCCTGTTGTATCGATTACAATTACAGTAATATTTCGTTTAAACCATCGATAATTGCATTTTCCACCAAGAACGTAACCGGTTTTCGTAAAATTCTTAGGTTACTATAATCCAAGTTGATTTAAGCTGCCCTTAGACAGATGTTCGCTTAGTAGGGGGGGGAACAGTTTATCTTTTTATTTGGGAGTATAAAATTTTGTAAATATTTTTTTTGATAATATTCATAAATTTCCACTGTCCCATATATTTTATTTGGCTGCAACAACATTTAAAATGTACTTTAATTTCTTAATTTTCCCTTTTTATATATATTTAAGTAAATATTGAGGTGACACGTATTCGGTGTTAGAATCTCTATTTTCTTTTAAAAATTCCATTATTTACTGTAAAATGTGTTTTATGTTAGGTACCTATATAAAAATCATTTTAATTTTCTTGTACTGTAAAAGTCCACTAGGGCGTTGATTAATAAATAAATAAAAGTGTTGCATCAAAATTCTTACTATTTTCAAACTAAGCTAAACGTTTGTTCAATTAAAATATAACTAACTTGCTGACCTCCAGAAAAGGGACTCGAATCACCGACCATTGGATCACTAGGCGAGAGTTTTAACAAGCTACATTAATTTTACAGAATACACTTTTATGATAAAGAAATTGTGGTGGTCGGGACCGGCGCCGGCGGCAAACTCTGGCCGTTACATATCCGTGATTTCAGCCAATCAGAGTCAATTGACGGTCTGCCGTGCTGCCTCCCGCATGCCGCAACGACGTCATTAAAAATTCTTGTCAAAAAACTTACCTCGTAAGGCTTTCTCAAATAAATCTCAATATCAAACAGCATTACTTAACCCACTGAATTGTCCTGGTATGTCTTACTAGCTTTGCCACACACAAAAATTCATACTCGCGATTACACATTACATACTCGAGAGGATTCTCCCGGTCAGGTGGGAATTCTTCTTCCTCACATCCACCGCGTCGGGGAATCTTCCATCCACTGATAAGTTACATCAAACAGACTACCAAAAAATTTAAAATAATGTTCAGAACATCATTAACAGCGTCTTACATCAACAAACAATTAATTTGTAGATCATGTTTATGTACATATATTTCATGTTTTTACTTATTTTATTTTGTTAATTAAATAAGTGAAAGAAATCAAATATTTCAATATTGCGACTATTTATTTAAATCAAAGTGGGTTCATTAAACAAAGTCAGGTGGTCAAGAAGAAAGTTCATTATACGTTTGATTGAAATCGATTG
Organism: Agrypnia vestita; assembly: GCA_016648135.1. Taxonomy (NCBI): domain Eukaryota; kingdom Metazoa; phylum Arthropoda; class Insecta; order Trichoptera; family Phryganeidae; genus Agrypnia; species Agrypnia vestita. Next base: position 23,666 of record JADDOH010024689.1, on the reverse strand, counting down.
AAATCTTCAAAATGGATGGAATAACATGTTTTAATTCTGCTTGATTTAAATTAATATTAAACTACTTTTTAGTAATTAATATTAAAAAAGGAATGAAAATAAACTGAATGCGGTGAAAATGCGGTCACTAAGGCGCTTGTACGAAAAATCTTTGGTCGATAGAGTGAGGAGTGAACAAATTATGTACAAGTTAATGTAATGGTAGCTATAGTTTGCGAGACAGAATAAATAAATGAGTGCTGAGATGGTTTGGTCATGTAGAACGTATGAGCGAGGGAAGGATGGTTAAGAAAATATATTATGGGACGAGTGCTGAAGGCAACAGGGATAGAGGGCGTCCACGAAAGATGGAGGATGGCCCTGTTAAAAGCCTCAACAACCGTAGAGCTTGCATGAGAAGATGTATGCTTGCAGCCGAAGAAAAAGTGGTGTGCCAAGATAGAAGAATATGGCGTTCTATTCTCTCGTGATGGTTGGTTAGTTAGTTAAACTACTCGAGTTTCGAGTACCACTCATTATAACTAGTAATAAATTTTCTGCATTCAAAAACGACGTCATGAATAGTTATATTTTTTCCATTCTTGTACCATTTAACTTCCCCATCCCATCGCGCATAAAGGTAATAAAATGAATAATTTGAAAGTTAAGAAATAAAAATAAATTGGAACTAACTGGTGTTGATTTGCTTAACAATTTACCATTCACCATTCTCCTCTCTCATTATTTAATAGTCATGTTAATTAATATTCCCGTATAACGATCACCCTACCACCTTACTAATTAATTATAGGTATTTACACATAAGCGATGTTTTCTATATTTGAATATTTGTAATTTAATACTTCACCTGTCGATGAGAGGTTCTGTCGCATTCGGAATACGAATAGTATAATGTATAATTAAACTCAAGTAGATTAATAACAATACATTTTATTCCAACCATATGTTTGTATTTATACAAAGTTGTGTGAATCTAAAATATTGTGGATTTGGCTCCAGCGATGCGTTTCAAAGTTTTACTTTGCAAAATAATATCCATTAAGCATTGCTCTGTTGACATTTTTGTAAATAACTTTTAGAGCAAGAAAATTTTTGTCTCCATGGGGTATAACGATTTATGGTCCGAAACAGGACGACCCGACAAAAGAAAGAAGAAAATTAAAGGACTGTGACATGGGGAGCCGAGGATATTACCGGGAATCCCCAGCAAAGTGAAAAGTGGAGACTGCAGTGGGCGGGCACGAAGAGGGAGTAGATGAATCCTGTAGCTGGCACAAGTCCCCTCTTGCACATAGGATTTGGGCCAAGGGAGAAAAAGAAGAGAAGATGGATAGATAATACTAACAGACTTTCAAAGAGGTCAGCAACTATTATTGAACGACCACAAAGGCGTTGTCCAAGGATCGATGGCCCACTGCTGATTGCGTTCAAGGACTTTATAGTTTTGTAGGATTACGAGATCTATGTGTGATATTTATTATACAGTAGGTCTTTAGATGCAAATCTTGAATAGGGAAAAGAGTGCGTAAAAGAGGTAAAAAAAAAGAGTTTCTTATTTATAAATAGAACTCTATTTAGCTAACTCAATTTATTTACTTGAATTTTCGATTTATAGATGATAATGTAGAAGCATATATATGTATGTCCATTTTATAAGTGGTTTTATAAAGAGTTCATATAACTACTATGTATTATGCATATAGATACTAGCTGTAACCCATAAAATATGACGTAATTTAAACGTTTGAATTTTAGCTTAACATTATTTAGTTTTTTTTTGTCCTGACGATATAACATCAAAACGTTCAATTCTTTCTATAAATATATATTTTAATATAATATGTTGGAAACCATTAATTTTCATAATTTAATGTATTTTTTTGTAGATCATCCTAGAGTGCTACAGGCTATTCTAGTGCATTCCATAGTGACATGTTTCAAAATATTCTGACAGTGCACAATTTCTTCTGCTTACCAATTCGTTACAATATTGTACTTCTGTGAAAATAGGGTTTCTTTGTAATTGGTCAAAAGGCCTGTCTAATTTATACCACTGATGTATAATTATTCTTTATTTTTACTGTGTTATTAATTTGTTAAAGGTCTTAATTATTACTGTTTATTTTAATACTAAAAATTGTTTATATATATTTATTTATTTTAAAATGTTTTATTTCTATCTGAAATTTTGTTGGTTTATTTTATCTTCTTACCTTACTTATCTGGTATATTAGTTTAATTTCCTTTATTTTATTTTATTTATTTTTTATTTCAAAGGTTTTGACTATTACTGTTTGCTTTTATACTAATCACTGTTAATATAATATATTTATGTGTTTTTATGAGTTTTAATTTCTCTTGAATATGTTTTATTTCATATTCAAGAACATATTCATATTGTGAAGTAGCAATTTTTTCAGAACCAATTTCTGTGAAATTTTAAACCAAATTAATTAATCAATTAGAAAGACATACAGAAAAAACAAATCCTATCCGGGGCAGGCGCGTTATCCAATTACGTTATAGCGGCCTCTTACATTTCCGTGAATACATCGACCTTATCTCTCCTTAGTCTCATTTTTTAATTGATTAACATATATTATCCATTTTTAGAGCAATCTACTTTTTCTGGTACGGTATGTACAAATTATTTTGTGTAACTGCCGCTAGGGGACACTAGAATTAACCGTTTTAATTCATTTTTATTTTTGGACACATTTGATACAACACACATATTACATTATATTTAAGAACACATTCTTATTGTGAAGTTGCAATGTTTTCAGAACAAAGTTGTGTGAAATTTTAAAACCAAATTAATTAATCAATTAGAAAGACATACCGAAAAATAAAATCAACGAAAAAATATTTGCCTGCTACCTGGATTTATGTAAATAAATTTATAAATGAGACTTACAGATGAGGTCGATATATTCACGGAAATGTAAGAGGCCGCTATAGCGTAATTGGATAACGCGCCTACCCTGGATAGGAGGAGATCCGTGGTTCGAATCCCAGTAGCAACCAAATATTTTTTCGTAGATTTGAATTTTCTGTATGTTTTTCTAATTGATTAATTAATTGATTTCGTTTTCAATGTTTTATTTCCATCAATTTTTCGGTTTATTTTAAAAGTGTATTATGATTATGTAAAAATTCTTTTAACTTTAATAAATGAATAAAAAATATCAACGACTGTAAAGCAACCTGTTAACGAAAATCTCTCTAGCACCTAGCTCAAGAATCGAGCATCAGACCGTGTAGGCATAAATGTGCCCAATCTAGAACGTGCCGATATAATTTTGCCGTGCTTTCAGCATACATAAATGATGTCGTTTTCAAAACCGCTGCAAAATTACTCGGAACTTAATCAGGCAAAATCTAATGTTCAATACATAAGGTGTCACTAACGAGAAATTTACCATCAGCCTTAAACATTAATGTCAAGTATAAACATACCGCAGGTCGTCAGAGCAGGCGAGCCCGACCTGCGGCGCGCGTACCCTTAGTGAACAGTACAGGTCTTGAAATTTAATCTACAATATACACTAATACTAGTCATTTGAAATATTTACACGCGTTTGCAGTGGCGGGGTTCAAATAAAACTGCTAGATAAATAATTAATTTTATTTCGTGTTAAATCACCTGATTTAACACGAACCACACACGGCCCCATTTTTATTGCAGTTTTATTTGTCGCCATCTTGAATCTAGGTTCAATAATATTCACAGCGACAGGGAAAAACAGGGCTTTGGAGGTTTTTCAAAAAAAATAATATTTTACTCCCATAAAAGATGAAAAGTTCTGGTTTTAGCTTGACACAATAGGGTATAAAAAACTAACCCATAAAAATCAAGTTTTTATTATACCCCCTCTCTCATTTACTAGTTGAAACAGGTTTCGCGGCTATTCCACGCATCGGGCTCGAGTCGGGCGACGCTACGAAAGGGAGTAATAAAAAAATTCAAAAAATCCAAAATTACTTTAATTATTAAAATTTTTTAAACGAAAATTGTTACATCATTTTTATCGTTGCCACGAGTCTGCATGCAAAGTTTCAGCTCGTTTGGATCACGGGAAAAGGGTTAAAAATCGATCCAAATTTTTTTTCGGCAGCCAAGCAGACAAGCAGACGCTAAGAGTTAAAAAAGGGAGTAATAATGCCCCCTTTTGAGATATTCGACCTTGAAATAAGCAAAAATATTAATTTTTGAAATGTTATTGCAAAACAGGAACCCCTAACAGACATTAATTATTCATAGATGGAAACTATACTAGTCATAGTCGAAATACAAAAAAAAAATCACCTTGTTGTTTCAGCCTTCAGTCACCAGGTTATGAAAATTGGTGATTACGCTCAAGAATTTGGCATATTTCAAGATCATTTAAATCATATATAAGTCATAGTATTTTCCATCATAAGTAAACATTTTGTATAACCCTATTGTGTATTCTGTATGTTTGTGAAAACCGGAATATATTTTATTTTTTATAGGAGAACAATTTAATAGATTTATGTTAAACGATTATTGTTTAAAACTCGTCCGTGGATATTGTTGTATAGGCGTGGCTTTTTTTTAATTTTAACAAATTTTTAATAATCAACCAAGTCTTCAACAATCAACAATCAATCAAGTCTTGAACTGTCAAAAATATAGTTTCACCTTAAGGAAAATGAATTTATAATATTTGATATGAGATACTTTAATGACTTTCCAACGTTTTACAGAAGATGAGTCAGGAATATTAAGAAAAAGGACTTTGAAGTTGCTAAATCCATTCCTTGTATTTTACATTGATATTTAAACATTTTCCACTAATAATTTAGGCATCAATAAAGTATTTTAGATAATATCTAGTAATTTCATTTTCTTTCCGTCTAATTTATTTTCATCAATCTATTCCAGCACCTTTCGAACCATTCGAAGGTTCTCACATTCATATCCATATATTGATATGCTCTATTTTTATTATAATTTATAATTATTTTGCTTCATTCTTATTTTTTAAATGCTTCAACATTCAATATGCCCAATAACAGGATCGAATCTCATCACAAAACACCCAGGCTTGAGTAAATCACACAGATTAATAACGAACTCACCGGGAATCGAACCCGGAACCCTCGGTGTGAGAAGCCAATGTTACGCCCACTGGGCTACGAGGGCCGCTAAATTTTGCCTGTTCGATAAATACCTTTAGATATACTCTGTTCTAAATAAAATATTGTCAAGCTTTCATGAAACATACGTATTGTTTTCATTGCCAAGTCTATGAAACCTGTGCAGTTGTGAATGAATATGGTAGTTTATTATGATATTTTCACAGTTGAAAATGTCACTTGAACGCGCTATGATTCGCGACCCATGGGTGGCTGACGCTGCTGGGGATACAGAAAAAGAAGCCTGCGACCCCTGGTGGGGTGGTCGCTCCCCCATCTGGTCAAAGTGAATTATAAAGAGCGTTGCACACACTACAATGCCCGGCCGTAAACCAGGAAACTTAAGTTGGCCCGACACGGACAGTAAACAACAACATTATAACGAAAATTACGGCCGGTTATCAGACATAATGGGAAGTTAGGATTTGTTAGGCGCTGTTAGCTAGATGCAATATATTTTGGGTTTGTTAAATTTAATTTTGTTTTCTTTTTCAAGACGGAAAAAAACAGAAATGATGTTAGTAATTATTTTTCTAGAGAATAATTAATTTTCTGTAAGATTCTGTAGGTTTTGTCTCTGACAAAAAACAGCAGAATAAATCATATTTTTTTAAAATAAATAATTGTTTTTCACGGAAATATACCCATATTTTGACAGAAAAACATCGTTGCTATTTTTTTTGCCCTTATGATGTAGTTGAAATAAATCTCAGTATCATGTAAACGTGTTGAGATTTTAACTTGAAATAGAGAGATGACAATTCCAACACGTGAATACGACGAATGGATTTAATCCCGAAATTTAAACAAACAAATCGGTAAATAAACAACATATAAGGGGTTATTCCACACTACGAGCCTGAAATTTATGATAAAATTGTGAAATTTTTTACAAGGATGTAATAATTTTTTTTATTGACTCATAACATAACATAATGTAATGGTCGTAACATAATGGTACATGTGTAACTATTGTTTTATTCGAAAAAAAATTAAATAAAGAATATCCATACCTGTAACCAAGATGCAACATTCCCTGGTACACGTCTAAAATGCAGCATACGGATTAATTAATACGATAAGCCATTTATTAATAACGATCGTTTAAAAAAAATAGGGGATTTTTTATATTGCTCTCAATTTTACAAAAAACGTGTTTTTTCAAATCGATTAGGTACACTAAATTTTAGAGATTTCATTTCTAATTAAGTACAAAACCATATTTTATGTATCGGATAAACGTGCATAGGGAAATTTTGTATTTTAATCATGGTAAGAAGCTCCACGGAAATGGACATGACGCGACCATTTTTTTAAAAATTTTCCAATAAAACCATTATTATATATATATATATATAATTCATAAGTAGTTTATCACGCCCTTGTAAGAAATCACCCAATTTTGACCAAAATTTCACACCTCCGGGGTAATGTTACACCTTAACATTGATTCAGTTGGTGGAATTCTTACAAATAATTCTCTGACTCGTGATCAAATTCATGATTCTATTAACATTCCTGTTAATTTGTATAGTTTGGGTTCGAGAGATATCTAGAGTGGTTGATATAATTTAGTACGAAATGAAAATGAAATCACAATGCTCAACGGACGGATAATCACTGGACAAACACAATTATCCATATTGAGGAATAAATGACGAAAAGAGGATGAATATTGGGGAGGCTTTCATCTAGACGATAAAAACCGGCTGATGATGATTATGATTATTGTCACGAAATGCTAGAAACAAAAGGAACTGCACATAATCGAGGATTTTCGAATTTTTTGAATGATTAAGAAAAATTGGAAACATAGAAATCAAAGAATATACAAGAAGTTAAGAGAAAAAACTAACGTAAATTTAAATTTTTAAATAAACGTGATCTTTTAAATAAACAATACTGAAAACAGTTTTTAAATTAATAGTACGATAAAAATGAAACAACTTTATTTTATTTACAAAGAATTCTTACATTAAAGTGCTACTTTATCGCAATATCCCTGTTTTCATATTTTCAAATATTCTGTTTACTTTGTAGGGTTAAAACAAACATGCGCTCTCAAGCTGAACATACAGGGAAATGCAGAAGGAATGCACGTAACACCATATATTTCTGGGCCGATAAGCATCTTCCGCATGTTTTATTTTCATTTGCCTTTAAAGACATTGCAATCTTCCGGTTGCATGCTGCATGTATTAATTTTTTTTAAGAAATATAATTAATTCGGTTGACAACGGCAATAATATTCTTCTCGACTGCCGGCCAAAGCCCTCCTCCGAGTCACCTTTTGCCCAGCACGCAATGGCTCCGGCAACACGCAACGATCGCCCACCAAATTACCGTGATATTTCACGGGCGTACGGCTAGTTGGTCATTAAAAAATCTTACTTGTAATTTGATTATTTAAATTAATTTTGCTGTACCCACTGAAAGTGGAAAAATATACAAAGAACAATTATCAAAGTGATCTAAAAAACATTCTCAACATAAACACTCTTGTCGAAATTTCCAGTTCTGAAATAAGAAAATGTTTACCAAAAAATTTATATTATACGAATAATTACAAAATTTGAAACAAATACATCCTTAAGATCTTTATATAATTTCAAAATACCGAAATGTAACACCAAACAATATCAGCCAAATATTTAAGAATAAATAATTTAAATAGCCTTCCTATAGAAATTAAGAAGATACCTGAGATCAAACAAACGAAAAAGAAGTTAAATGAAAAATTTAATATTTTTTTAAACACAAAATGTATACAAAGTAAGTACCTAATCACGTAAAAGTGTAAATCTCTCTTCTAGTACAAGAGCTAGTATTTTTTGGAGAGGTACAGTGAGTAAAATTTATGTATTTATTATAGTTTTAATACACTAAAATAAATGAAATAAACTCCAAGTTATATATAATAATAAAAAAAAATCTTTGAAACGTTTTGTAGGGCACAAACGTTGAGCTAACAATTACAACTGATGATAACAGAGTACTATAGTAAGTAATGGGCTCAATATCTATAGTACATTGTTTAATTTCCACAGTTAAACTAGCCTTAATGGTCACCGTAGGCTTTAGCTTGTAGTGTTGAATTAATATGGATGAAGATCCATTTCAGAAAAACCGACGCAAAAATAATGTAAAAGGGCGGATTTATAACTAACTAACTAACTAACTAACCATCACGCCGTTTCCCTGCAGGGGTAGGCAGAGAGGATTGAACGCCACACTCTTCTATCCTGGCACACCACTTTTGCTTCGGCCACATTCATACATCTTCTCATACACGTTCTACGATTATTGCGGCTTTTAACAGGGCCATCCTCAAATACTTGTAGTACCTGATCGTGCCAGGTCTTCGCGGACGCCCTCTAATTTCTGTTGGCCTTACAACATTTCGCCTCATATAGTTCTTAACCATCCTTTCCTCGTTCATCCGTTCCACATGGACCAAACCATCTCAGCACATCCTTTCTTTATTCCATATACCACCACCTACGCCAGCATGTGCATTCACTTCTAATTTGTTCATTCCTCACTCTATCGACCAAAAATTTTCCACACAAGCGTCTTAGTGACCGCATTTCAACCGCATTCAGTCTACTTTCATTCCTCTTTTGCCAATTCCAGGCTTCACTTCCATACATAAGGGTTGGCACTAGAACGCCATTATGTACCGCTAGTCTTGCTTCTTTTGACAGATTCTTATTGGCCATAATTGCATTTAGTGCACCATTAACTTTGTTATTTATAACGTCTACGAAATATAAAAACCAATGTAAATCTTTAAAAAATTATATAACGTCTGTTGTATAAATTTGGATAAAGTCTTGAAGCCTTGAATTTAACAGCAGATTGTTTCTTAATTAGTAACGCGGTGTTCCTCGGTGAAATTGTGTTTTTCAATATAAAAAGCCCCAATTTACTATCTGCAATCAACATTAAGGTCCCGACCCTAGCATTGGCCTACAGTATCAGATCCATTTCAATTAAGTTGGCTTACGGGAATATCGGAATAAAAGAACCAGCCGACAGGTTGTGCTAAGGTACTTTCCTTACCCTCCCGAGGTAAGGCTCTCGGCGAGGCTGCCAATCTGATCGAAAGCGTTATCTGGCCACACACGCGGCACCACTTTACTCCCCATTCGCACAGGATTCCGCTCACCAACTTAATGAATCCCTATTGGGTAACTATGGGGTATTAAAACGAAAACGCCACTATGCAGTTGACGAAATTAGAAAAACGTATTTGTAACCGATTTTATAGCAAATGAATTTAAAATGTTTTCAAAAGCAGTTTTAGATTGTGGTTTTGTATACTCTTTATATTTAATTTTTATAAATTCCCCATACTATGATCGATCCCAAAAAACATAACACCGGTTTGGTTTGGTTAATTTTAATTGTTTATTTACATTTGTTTAACATAAATCACTAATAACTCCACACCAGGTAAAACTGTTCTGTGGCAGTTATTCTCACTTAAGAGTTATGCAATAGTAACCTATAATAGTAATAAATAACATAAATGAAGGCCTAGTTGGTATACATACATTAATTTTCTAGTATTTCATGCGTTTTTGTTAGCATAATGATGATAATTTTGAATCTGGAATAGGAAATTTATAAAATCTACATTTTTTTTGTAACAATAAACTTTTTTAAGTGCGAAAATTTCTAACAGAACGGCCGCAGCTAGGATACGCCGCGCCAGGTGCGTCGGCGTCGGGCGGCCTGTGTGGGCTCACTCGAGCGATCTATCTGACTACGCGCGCCGCGTATCGTCATTCTTTTCACCAACCAACGTCTAGCACATCAGAAGATTTTTTGTGTAGTACGCATATTAGTTTTTCTACATTTACATTGGTTTACGGTTTATAAAATAGTACCATAATTTGGTACTATTTTATAATTAAGGTATTAATATTTTAAGATTTCTATCGAGAGAGAGAGAGAGAGAGATTTTTTTACGGTGGTTCGGAGAGTTGATAAAATTACCGCATTGGTAGATTAAAGTTCATCAATTTGGTTATGAGAAGGGAGAATTCCGGCACTCCCTAGAGATTCTTCCGATGTTCCTGAATGTGCGTGGCAAGCATACAAGATAGGCATAAAAAGGCAAATAAGGAATAATACATTCTATTTGTATTTAAATTATTGTGGATGAATTGAGGTTGAAATTGAATATACACTTACAGGATTAAATGCCTGTAGTTATTCGAAAGGTGAAGGATGGAATTTTTTTCGGAGTTTTGGCCTTTTGATTTATTGGTCCTTTGATCACGTACGATTGATTATAATTGCATTGTAACATATTTAAATGCAATTTAAATGCAACCATTAAAAAGGATTTTATTTATTATGCCTACCGCTTGTTTGCGTGTCTACACGATTTCCTTATACGATACACTTCGCGACAATTCAAACTACGACTCTTCAGACTCTCGCGCTATCCCGTTCTTTTCAGTCTTCTTGGGCCAGGCATACAATTGCGATGTAGATAAGCAATCATCATCTAGCATCCTACACAAGAAATGTTGACCTTAAACCTCAAACGACTTTTGTACAACTGTAGGTAATAGCTACTGGTTGTTCAAACATCCTACATTTTTGTTCGCGGGATGTTTGAAAATCCCGGAAACACGCTACGCTCTCTCGGCTGTGCTAACCACACGGCTGGAATCCAGAAGCCTGTCCCGAAACGAATGTGCGTCACTATGTAGATTCGGGAATCCTCCCGTTTCCGGTTGGCGCGCTAGTCCGCAAACAAATCGAAAATTAAAATCTTATCTGGGACCGCTCGCTTTTCGAATCGCACCATAAAAAAACCCATTTTACCTGATGTTTCGCACTTTCCATTCAAATTGTACCGAAAGCAGCCAAACTTTCGTTTTTCTGTTGAATAGATTGTTATTTACGCGCGTTCGGATGCTCTTACAACCCACATCAAGCGCTCTCCAACATTATAATGCGTTATGAAGAGCTTTACATGTGAAAGAATGCTTCTAGTTTTTTAAGGGTACAGTTTTTTAATTGCGCGGCGGGCCTTGGAAGTTTCGATCGCTAAATAAGGGCTCAAAATTTTATAATTTAATAGAAGGCTGATTGTTTGATAAATAATGACATTGCTACGGCATTTATTTGGGAATAATTTTCCCATGAATGGAAATAAAAAATGCAGCCATTAATTTATATATTTATGCATTCCAACGCATGTATGAATGTTTAACTAAATATCTATATTATCTATTTAATCACAGTTATAACAAACACGTGTCTTTTGCTATAGATCATATTAGGGAATCTAGTGAAAATGTTGAGAAATTAGCGAAAGACGTTATTCTTTCGTGTATTTTCCCACAGCATTTCTACTCCTCAATGAACGATAGGCTAAGTGTTTAAAAGCAAGCTAAGAACATCTGAAATCACTATGGAATGATGCAAGCAGGTACCAGGAAATAGCGAAACACCGATAGCGATAGCGAAGCACGGATCGAGAACCTTGGGCCTCATCTAATGAAACAAGGAAATATTATGGACGAGTGTACTCATCTCAAAAATATCGAAAATTCGGTCGGCAGAAACATTTACTCATATACACTATACTTAATATGATTTCATTAATATTATGAATATTCAAAGCATTAACTTTGTGGTTAGACATTATAACAGATTGTTAGTTAACTTTGTTAAAACTACTACCAGATTTTAGGTCTACCCGTTTCGAGACGTACCCGTCTCTTCGTCAGGACCAACACTACACCACTACATTCACAACACTACACACCTCAACCATAGTATTGTTACACTGCACTGTGCATGTTTGTCCCTGACAAGACTAACACGAATGTGATCAATTATTGGTGGAAGTGTAACAATACTATGGTTGAGGTGTGTAGTGTTGTGAATGTGGTGGTGTAGTGTTGGTCCTGACGAAGAGACGGGTACGTCTCGAAACCGGTAGACCTAAAATCTGGTAGTGGTTTTAACAAAGTTAACTAACAATCTGTTATAATATGATTTCATTTGGAAACAAATCATGCAAATTTCCCAGTGGTACCACCATTGTTTGAAACACTTCTGGAATACATATTTTAGAATAGTATTCAACTGAATGGTTTCGTTTCACATAGTGCCATTGATCTCTTGATTCAATTCGGGTCCTTTTCAGCCGAATTTTTAACTGGGAAATAACCAAAAATTACACGGACTATTATCGAAAGAGTTAGGAGCAGCTGTAGGATGGCCATGATGCAACTGCTCAATCGTTTATTACTTCGGCACGAATTTCTTCAAGTTCTTGTTCAAAATTCGATGTATCGATCTAATGCTTATCATTGCCTCGTTTGAAAGTTCTCAGACTGTGATAAGACGATTGTTGTTGTTGCTTTGACTTTTTGAATGCCTACCGGGATGCTGTTCACTGATGTTCAGTTCATACTCATGCCACACGAATGATTTTCAGCAAGCTTTTGGAAAAATTTAATGCAAAATTGTTGCCCATGTTGTTCCATCATTTTACATTAATTGACAACCTGACGAGAACTGACTACACTTTTTTATTTTATTTGTCTTCATGTCTTCAAATCGTCATGAGATGTCGATTCGAATATACTAAATTTATCTCTTCTTTTAGTTATCACAAACCAATAGTTACATTTGTACCACTTCAAAAACAAAAAAAAATGAACTACATTGAGGTGTTATCAAACATAATAATACGTTGTCTGTCCGTAACTTTGTGAAACGTCCGTAATTTCATTCGAATTCACTGCCGTCCGTGAAACGTCCGTAATTTCAAATAAAATGAAATAGCCGGAGATGGGGCTTGAACCCCGGGCCAACAAACCCGAACTGGCCGCATCACGCATCTTGCTACGGCCGTCTCTTCGTGGAGCGCCAAAAATATGCTATTAATATATACTAAGGCTTCGAAAAGACGCGAACCAATATTCCGTCATTTTTGACGGGTTGTAGCAATTCAATTATATCTGTCATGTCCCTAGATATCGTATTATTATATTAATATATATGTTTATATCCAATATGTAAATATCAATTATCACAATCACGCCCAAGAAGTATAACTCCTACCGCGCGTACATGAGTACACGCTCCTCCAATTTTTATTTATTAATCAGACGCTGACTGCCAGTGACTGACGCTTTCTGCGGCCAGGAAAAAGTACACATGCACATGAATGTTCCGTACATAATCCACCAAAGGACACCTCCGGTTTGTTTGAGTGGAAAAAAAGTTCGATTAACTCTTCACATTAGTCCTCACAATTTGTATGTATTTAAGACCCTAACAAAGGTGTGAAGAAAGATTACTTAAATCACCTAAGATTTGCTATTGACATAGTAGTTGTAAGTGAAAATATTAAAGAAATATGTAAAATGATAAAAAAAACTACACGAGGCTTCGAGCAAAGTCAATCTTAATATGAATATAAAGAAAACAAAAATTTTGAGTTTAGAAAACAAAATCGTCACAATCAATAATAATAATATTGAAATAATAGATGAATATATATATCTGGGACACAAGATAAAAACAGACAAAGAAAACCAAACAGCAGAATTGCCAAGACGATGTGATGGCTCCTCTTCTTCGCCTTTCAGCTCGATCCTACTCCTAACTGAGTTTACGCCTTGTTAGAGGCAAACAAGCTATCTATCTACGTCGGATGAAGGCTCTACGGTTTTTAACGTAGTATTTCCAAACACCCTCGCTTTATTCAAGACCTCCCCAGTTCACGTTGTGTAATTTTTTGTTTCGAACTATAGGGGATGAATTGGTTTTGTGGTAACCCTATCGCAAGCTAAACTTAAATTAAATACTGGGGTATGAAGTTCGTGAATGTTCATGGAAAACGCAAACAATACTACCTAGCACGTCAATTAAGCCCTACGGTGCAATTGCTAAACATACTATGTTCCGTGGCCCTATATTATTTACCTATCATTCCTACGGACTGAAACCACTGCATCTGGTGTAGCTGCGCTTCCAGAGTGCGCGATCCTCTGCTTCCATGCCCTCTCCGCTCGATCTCCCATTGTCCTACCTGTATGGGATCGACCGCCATCCACTGGAAAGGTTAGTGACGTGCCGTTATCACATGCGCATGCACATATAGAGTACATAGATTCCCTGAAAGCCCTCGAGTCCTTCGTAGCCGCTCCTATGGATGATTCCGCCTTCGACGCCCTCGCTGATTAATAATTTTATCTTCCGCCGTTATCTCGCTGTGCTTATTCCCTACGATCTTTTATATTTACTCTGCATTATCTTTATATCAATTACATTGTTACGTTTATTTACTAGCCGGCCTAAGTTCCGTCACCTGTATCTGGCCCTATGTCTCATTCTAGTGGTACGTTGGGTTCTAATGGATAAGGGGTTTGTAGAAGGTATGTGTAAATGTATGTGTACGCGGAAAATGTGGTTGCTTTAAATTCGGCCCCTCCATACCCAAAGGCTCATCGGTGACTGATCCCATCTTCCTTCTCCCGACACGAGTTCCGGATACGTTGACCTGAGCCTGGATGCGCCTTTTCATGTTGGGCCTCTTCTGTGCAAAGTACCGCACCATCCCTCGCGTCAGTGTCTGGCGTCCGGGCTCAGAGCCAGTTTGCCCCCCGAATTCCAACTCCTCCAGGTTAAACTAAGTTAAACTACGGTATATATACTGAAGCTACGGTAAAGATGGTCCCGGGCCACCTGTCAAGTCAAAAATATGCGAGTGGGGAAGGGGAGTTTCCTAGGCTCCCCAACCCTCGCCTGTGAGCAACTGCAGCCCATTGGCCATTCGCGACACTACAGTGACTGCAACCACCCTCCCAGGTAGTACTTATTATAATCTGGTATGCATCAATACGTTCAATCCATTCCAGACGAGGGAAGACATCCGCACGGGTGTTGTGCCACCCGTGAAGAGCCCCCTCATACACTACGTACGAATAGATACATACTAATAAAATATAATATACATACATATACTTACATATACAATACATAAATAAATACTTGTAATGGTTGGTTGCCATGTGGTTTCACGAGGCCATGACCCCTCGTATTAGTAGATGGAAAGGTGGATCTGGACAGTAGGGATATGCCTAGCCCCTGGCCAGGGATGTCGGTGTATTTTCTCCAAATGGTGTACAGCTAGAATCCTGCCATCGATGATGATGGGATCTGCCTAATTATCTCCGACTGATGTGTAACTGGAACCCTGCCATCACTGATGAAGATGATGTTGTCACTATCGAAACGTCACCTGATGATATTTAGCTGAACCGCCGCTAGTGATGATGATGATGATGATGATACTATCGTAACGTTTCCTGACGATATATATCTGAGACACCGCTAATGATGATGATGATACTATCGGAACGCCTCCTGACTATATATGACTGGGACACCGCTAATGATGATGATGATGATGATACTATTGGAACGTCTCCTGACGATATATAACTGGGACACTGCTAATGATGATGATGTTGATGATACTATCGAAACGCCTCCTGACGATATATAGCTGAACCACCGCTAGTGATGATGATGATGATGATGATACTATCGTAACGTCTCCTGACTATATATAGCCGAAACACCGCTAATGATGATGATGATACTATCGTAACGACTCCTGACGATATATAGCTGAAACACCGCTAATGATGATGATGATGCTATCGAAACGCCCCCTGACTATATATAACTGGGACACTGCTAATGATGATGATGATGATGATGATACTATTGAAACACCTCCTGACGATATAAAGCTGAACCACCGCTAGTGATGACGATGATGATGATGATACTATCGCAACGCCTCCCGACGATATATATCTGAAACACCGCTAATGATGATGATGATACTATCAGAACGCCTCCTGACTATATGTGACTGGAACACCGCTAATGAAGATGATGATGATGATACTATTGAAATGTCTCCTGACGATATACAACTGGGACACTGCTAATGATGGTGATGATACTATCGGAACGCCTCCTGACTATATATGACTGGAACACCGCTAATGAAGATGATGATGATGATACTATTGAAACGTCTCCTGACAATATATAACTGGGGCACTGCTGATGATGGTGATGATGATGATGCTATCGAAACGCCGCCTGACTATATATAACTGGGACGCGGCATATGAATAGACAAATAAATACCTAATTAATTAATGAATCATCAATTAAATAAATAAATAGAAATGAATAATTAAGTTCGGCGTCGAGCACACGGGCCGCGCGATCCCTGGAAGTTCACACACATGCAGAGAAGGGTTATTTGGCAAATTAATTCGCCCCTATTATGGTCAGTACGGATCCAACATGCAAACAACACCTGTGGGAAAAACATATGTAAAGTTTACGGTACAGGGGTTAGCTTTCACTGTCGGCGCTTCTTCCGTCTCTGTCTGGGGTGTCGAACCCGAGACCATTCTTCTTAATCGTGCGCCACCTTTATATATCGTTATAATCTCAAAACGGAAAGAGGATGACATGACTTACCCATCTGCCGCCGATTATATCCATTCCAGTGCATCGTAGTTTCACTTTATGTACCTCACTTTATACCTAAGGATTGCGAACACTTGCCTTGCACGCGCATACGATTCACAGGCCCCTAATTAACTATAGTTCGCGACCTAACCTTTGATCCTGCCATCACGCGTTTTTAAGTTTCCGTAGCTGGGGCTTAGTATCCAGCCTCTGTAACTATACGGTGTATATACTCTAACCAAACCGAAACTAGACATTATTTCCCTTTCTTTGAATTTATATTCCTCGGGATACCGGAATTAGACTCTAGCTCGACAATTGTAAGTATTTATATATCTTAATAATACTGCAACATAGTCCTTATTTCCGTCTTACGTATCCGTACTTCCCGGGTCATCGAGACTAGACTCCAATTCTAATGATCATACTCTAATGATTATACGCACCGATATTTTTCATAAAACCCGTTACCCGTTATTTTCCGATGTTACATATTCTTATATTTATCCGAAATACCGGGATTAAGCTTTGAATCTAGGATTCCATCCATTTATAAGTTTTAACAAACCCATGAAGCAACCACTTGTCCACTTGTTGTTGTTAAAGAATTGATTGCTTCTATAATAAAACCCCACTAGTCTACATCTTTATAAGGTCAATACATATTACTTTTAGGGTCCGCCGGTTTAGTTTTATTCTTAATATAAATTTATTATCATCTCGAATATTTGATGCCTACTCTCCGGCAAATTTTAATATAGTTTAAATCATTTTAATATAGTTTATCATTTTAATGTAGTTTAAAAATAACGGGATTCTGTAATTTTTACAAGTATAAACAACCCCAATCTTACCGAAACCATTTTATGTAGTGAAAGACGCGGGATTTATATTCTTCCTAAAATGTAAAATGAACCCGGTCTAGATGAAACATCCTTATTTAGTTTCAGGACAACGAGGTTTACGCGTTCCACGAGGAATATGATATAACCCGATCTAAACGAAGGTAATTTTATATAATTTTAGGACAGCGGAACTTACAAATTTCATAAAGTATATCGTGAAGCCAATCTAGGCGGAGACACTACGTATATTTTAAACAGAGTAAGAGTTTAAATTTTACCATCAAGTCTAATACACCGCAAGAATGTCCTAGGCATAGTAAACAAAATAGCGGTCAAAACTGTAGTGTTTCTATGTTCACACGTTTTAGCTCAAAACGAATACTATAATTTTCACATTTATAATACAAGACGCGAATTTCTAAACGAAACATTTTAAAATAGTTCTAATTGAAATCTACATGTTTCATATTTATTAAATGAAGGCGCGAATTCTAAACGAAACACTAACATTGTTTAAAAACGGGACCCTATATTTATATATGCTTAAAATGAAACGCGAATTCTCGAACGATAGCATTTTATATAACTAAATGTAACGAAATCTTATATAGTTTATAAATAAGAAGACCCGGCCCCAGGCGGGTTTTTATATATTTCCAATATAACGAGGCCCTACAACATCTTTATAAGTATAATACAACCCCGGTCTATCGAAACAATGTACTAGAAGTTTTTATATGTTTGAATACATGATATACGTTTTTTTTTATACGCGTTTTTATACGCGAGATTTACGTTTTCGTATAATACAAAGTAACCCAAATTATACAACCGCGAAGTTTACATCACTCCTAAAGTATAACCAGAACTAATTGAAACATTTTTTCATAGTTTAAGTCCGCGAGGCAAATATATTTCATAAAATATAAAATACCCGAATCAAATTAAACATATTTTTACCTTATAGACTTTCCCCAACGCGCGTAATAATCCCGGCCACATGAAACGTTTTTATATGTTTTAATAGCGCGGGACCTATGTTTTCCTATATAATATAAGATAACCCGGGCCGAACGGAAGCAATTTTATATACTTTATAAAATAGTGAAACTTGTACTTCTGTAAAACCGTAAATAAACCCCGACCCCCACGAGATTATTTTATATAATTTTTTAGAATAATGAAATTTTATACATCTGTAAAATTGTAAATAAGTCCCGATTCTCACGAGATTATTTTATATAATTTTCTAGAATAATGGAATTTATACATCTGTGAAATTGTAAATGAACCCCGATTCTCACGAGATTATTTTATATAATTTTCTAGAATAATGGAATTTATACATCTGTGAAATTGTAAATAAACCCCGATTCTCACGGAATTACTCTATATACTTTTAAACGAAAGGAAAATCTAGATTATTATGGGCTGAACCCCGCGAGATCAGCTATATATTTTTCACTAGACGTATTTTTAATCCCAGAATTTATTCGCTATAATTTTAACGGACTCTTACTATTAAACATAAACAAAAAAAATTATTAAAATAAACTAAATATTCTTTCGATAACTAAAATAAACCCGGTCTAATCGAAACATTTCATATAACGAAATATTATATGCCTTACAAATGTAAAAATTAAAATGAGACCTCGCGTATTTAGCAAAAGATAGGTATTTTATAAGACTTATTTAAAATCGAATCTGTTAGTAACAACTCCTTTATCTTTTAACAACTTCCCGCGTGTTTAGCATAAAATAGGTATCTTTATAACGCACAGCTAGTTTCCGGAGATCTGCAAATATCAGTTCTATATATGCCGGACTAACCAACTTAATAAAGCGCAGTAATTTCCGAAGTTCTAATATGCCAAATTAATTACCCTTTATAAAATAAAATCAAACCCGTACCCCCCCTTTTCTTTTAACGTGAGCAATCAACAATGTCGAAGAGTATATTTACCCGTACACCACTTTCACTTGAAATTAAACTATAATTTTCAACCACTGGGACACTCTAAGTCGACGGTAACTTTCACTCAAAAAAACAACCGACGCGGATTTCACACTCCCGTAGACGTTCACCAACTGCCTGAATTCTGCTGTGTCTTGACATTTTAAAACCCCCCTAGCGGGAAAAGGTCCTAAGTCGTGTGTTTCCAGGATTTTCAATATTCTACTTCCCTTGAAACCAAATTCTTTGTTCCTTAGATTCAGTTTGGCAAAAAAAAACCAAATCTCCTCTCGGATATGTCAGTTGATCCCACCTTCTGTTGCCGTCTCTGTCTCCGTCCCTGTGCCTGTTTTGGGACGGACTCAGTGGCTTCGGACGATTTGAACTCGCTTCACAAGCGCGATAATTAATTTTTAATATTTAATTTCTAAGTTCAGTCCATATTGTCGTTTGATCAACCGTAACCACAATCTATCGGGTACTCCCCTAATCATAGTTGATGTTTCTTCATTATCTACCATTATCATGTCCCGTTCCCTCGTATTTTCACTCGTCTTTATCGGAAATTTAACGATCCTTGGCTGCTATATCATTGTATCAATTTCCCTACACTCAACATGTACACACTGCATACCTAGATAAAACAATCGTTCAAAGGTACTATACCTAATTTTAAATTAATTTTGGGCGATCTTTTCTCGTGGATCACCCAATGAATCCTGTCTTATGCCCGCGGCACCCCGCGCACAGGGACGTATTAAGTCCTTCCGTTGCGGAATTTAAACATAATTTGTAACCATTTATTATTATTTTTATTGGCAGTAAGATTGATCCACAAAATAACTATGTTACATAGACAGTGAATATTCTCGAACAATATAATACTGGAAGAGTACTATTCGCTATAACACAATAAACTATTAATGTAAGTTAAAGTAAATTTTTAAATTCAGTGGAAAATTTTTAAGATCGTTTTGCTTTTAATTTTTCCCAAAACAAAATAAATAAATAAATAAATAAACACACAAATACACACTCACACAACCCACTATTGGACATGTTTTTATTATTCTTTTATCGATTGTATGTATGTGTTTTCGCGTAATTGGCCCAAAACTCTGTGCATCAATTATTGTCTTTTCTTCAAAGATTGATTAATTATATGGCTGTAAGAAACCCAATAAATGAAAATAAATAAAACAAATAAGTAAATAAACCTCCAGTGCCGCAGGCAAGGCGTCGGATTAATTCAGTGCTCATTTATTGCCAAGGCACTGGACGCCTCCGCTGATAACTATATACCGCTCACCATGTTCTTAGAGGTGTGTTGAAAGATTGCTAGTATCTGTCGAATCGGTCTCAAGTAGTTGTCTGTATTTGTACGTTTATCATTATTACATGCTCTTGCTATATCCGTTCCACTTCACATTATTGTTCCTCCCGTCTTCGAATTTCTATCACACTATGTTCTCCTATGTTTTTGGTACTTATATGCTTGCTTCTTCGCGTTATATTACATTTACTCCCAATTATATTTGTTTCATTTATCCATCCATCTATAAGATCCCCATACGCTTTTTCCTTTTATTACATGTGTATATGGGCCGCAAATTCATATTATTTTATTTACAATATTCTTATCTGGATACACTTGCTCCAATTACGTTCTGTGGGTTGTTACTACCAAACCCGGTGAGGTCTGAGCTAGAATAGCCAATCGTATACTCGTTATCCGTTCTGATGAGACTACGCTAATGTCGGACAGGTTTGTAGTGATTACATAGCTAATATATTGTATCTATATTTGGGTATATTATTTTCTTGTCGTGCCATTAATATGCTACACGTTATCGTTATCTCTTTCCTAACTGTATATACCGTCATTGCGCAATTACCTATCTGTTGTAAAAGCCTGAAGAGCGTTAGTCTACAGATAAATATAATAGAATTATAGTTAACTTTCCTATCCGCACACGTTATCCGACTCCCGCGAAATGAAAATAAATCATTATTCGCTCAGTTAAGGTCACCCCTCTGGTACAACGTATACGTTTAATCCGTGCTTCACGGCCAATTCCTATAAATTATTTATGGGGCGTTTTCCTCTCGCGATCCCCCGATTAGACCTGCCTTCCTTACTTTCGCTTATATCTATGCATCTCTGTTGCCCGGGAATCCACTCGAGACCACGATTAATGACATTTAAGCGGTTTCAAAAACCCAGCAAAAAAGTCCATAATTCAGAAACCTCGTGGAACTGTCAATATCATCGTCACCTTAGAGTAGACGTTAATCGGTTTTTTAACGGCTCTAAACGCAATAATCGCGACCCAAATCTCTGAAAACCATGTTCAGCATTTTTTATGGGAAGCACATGTGGACCGCTCGGACCGCATCGATCGTCAACCATTTGTACCAAACACGGCTTTACCACAAGATTAATATGATTTATAAGAATTGATTAGTAACTGCCCGTAACCTATATCCGATCAATCGCTACTAACTCCCTCCCAATACTAGCGTTTCATCATCCCCAAATTTTTGTAGCCCCAATACTCCGCCAGGTGGGCTTAGCTCAATTTTTCCCGCGTAGCATTTAAATCATCTTAGAGTTCAAAATAAAAATAATAAAATAAAAAAAAAAATCTATAGAAACAGGTGATTCATCACAAGTTATTCGTTAAATTTTTGATCAGTTTGTGATGGTTTATCGTATTGGTAGATTGAAGACTCCTAGTGTCTTAGTTTGATAGGAAAGATTCCCACTCTACAAGGAGAATCATTTTTTAATTTTTTTGGATATTGCTGGCTTTGCTTTACCCCACAAATATGCTCTTGTTCCATTTTCATCTTATGATATACTCTGATCCTTGACGTACTTCTACTCATGTTTGAAATTAATTCGATTCTTGACGTACCTACTCCTGCTCATGTTTAAAATTAATTCGATTCCACATTATCCAACTGACTCAGTGTTGTGTTCATAAATTTGTCTCAGAAGAAACAAAAGATGTGTTAATACTGGGGTAAGAAATACACTTTTTTAATTTCAATAATTAAATATCATGACATATACATATACATAACTTCTTATCATTTTAAATATTATACACTCCTGGGTTTCAGTCCTACCCAGAAGCCATTTTCTGGGGAAAAGCTGAAGCATGAGTTCTTGATTTTCAAGGGGTTAGAAGTTTTAGACGTGGCGATCAAACTGAACTTCTGCAATATTTGGAATATCATTGCTTTGACTTCCATCAGGGCAAAACGAGAACCTAGAAAGAAATAATATTTTAGTGACCCTGCTTAAAATAAGCCGTCTATATTTCTATAAGATTACCCCAATGCCTCTGGATATGGCGCAGAAAAACGCCACTAATAGTCATCAACAAAAAGTTTTGGAGGAAAACTGAAAACTGGGCAAAAACAATCGAAATATTAAAAAAAAGTTTGGAAATACGGGAACAAAAACCGAAACTATTGAATTCTAACGTAGGCATTATTGAAGAATTTCCCGTTTTTAAGTACAATTGAATGCTCCGATTTCAAAAATGAATAATTGATTAAGTCGCAAGTACATCAAAGCGTAGCATATAAAAGTTTCAAAATTTTCATTGGTACGCACAAGCGCTGCGCACCAATCTCGACGCTATTTTTTAACCCAAAAAAAATGTGGAAGCTCGCTCGGAATTAAAAAATAGGCTAATAGGGTGGGTCTCCGCCTCGCGGTATCAGAAATTCACCGTGGTAAATATTTTTACCACAGGCGAAGACGAATGAATTTAATTTAAAAAAAAAAGAGAATTTAAATTATTCAAAAATACAAAAAATCTAACACTTAGAAAATTTAGAAATTAAACACTTTTTTCACAAATTCGGCTTCGCGAACGGGCAGAGTAACGAGGTAAAAAATGTTTCCGAAAACTGAGGATGCCCATCCACGAAACCATCCTTTATTTATACCCCTAAAACTAGACATAACGGGATTTTAACGGTCGAAATCGGATTAGCCAGAGTGGGGAGATGCATCTTACTTTCACCCAGAGGCTGCCCGTGATGGACCGCGTGCATCTCCGCTGGGTCGACCCGAAAGCCGCTGTGATACCGTGCAGCGGCGGCCAATTTCGGCCGGTTTTTTAAAGATATCTCACGACAGAAAA